>JAKMXC010000320.1:0-67259 GCA_025328345.1 Colletotrichum sp. SAR11_59
CCCCCCCCCCCCCCCCCCCCCCCCCCCCCCCCCCCCCCCCCCCCCCCCCCCCCCCCCCCCCCCCCCCGAGCAGAGGTAAAAGCTAGCAGACGTATCAACAGGGAGGAATGCGAGAAGGGCACAAGAAACTCCAAATGCTGTTGACACTAGACATACTATCGGAATTTAGTAGATCTTTCCAGGCCTCAACTTGTGGCTTGTTTTCCGCTACTACAACAATGAATACCTATTAATTGGGATCCCTAGGATATCATTACTCATTCTACGACACCCCTCTTTCCGAGAAAGATCATACGGACAGCCCCGAAGTTCGCAAACCAGCCGGCTCATTCGTGGCGCCATCTGTTGAGAGTGTATTCCCGCATGTGTGGAGATCAGAATTCTCAGGACTTCTGTCGAAAGTCATCTTGTACGGAGACCCCATTCCATTATTGGACCAGCCATAGCTTGATCCCTCCGCAAGCGCTTGATTCCACAGAGGCCAGTCGCTGAAGTCAAACTCCTGACCCATATCGAAACCACCCTGTTCCGGAAGAGCCCAGTGAGTGTCCATTGTCGAGAGTCCCGCCTCCGGCGCTGCCTTAGACCCCGTCTCCATCGTGTCGTCCAGGGACAGCATCATCATGGGTCCTGGGGCCTCTGACGTCCGCGGTCTGTGGCTAGACTCCGGCGAGCTTCCCGGAGAAGCGGGGCTTGCTGTGACTGTTGCTTTCCTCGCAAGTTCTTTACTTCTTGTCGCCGAGCCCTTGCCTTTCCTCGGCGATCGAAGCATCTTGATGGCGAAATCCTTGCACACGTCCATGATTTTCCTCCTCTTCTTCGTGTTCAACTGGCCACCGACGGCGTCCTCCATCAACGATAGCGTTTCTTCCTCCAATTTGCGCGGAACTGGTTGCTTGAAGATGGCCTCGGCATCTTGGTGGTCTGTTTGAGCAGCGCCAGTCGGGGTTGTGTCGTCGAAAGCAAGATTGTATACTACCGCAGCGTGTTAGTGATCCAAGACACTGTTCAAGTTGCGCGAAAAGCTTACAAGGATCGGGAATCTCGCTGCTATCTGGAAAGAGTATCCGGTAGATCTCTCTCCACTTGTCCTGCTCGGACTTCACAACTCTTCCGCGCTTCTTGCTCTTCAATTGCTTCTCTTGAACCTCATCAAAGCCCTCAACAGACACCCCTTCAAGAACCTCACACAGACTTTGCGACTTGAGATGCTCCCGCACTTCCGCCTCTGCAGAAAACGTCGTGCGACAACGCGGGCAGTTCGGCTTCTGCCTATGCGTCCTGTGCAAGTGTTCCCTTGAGTCAAGTCAGTCTCAGCCATTCATAAGGTGAGCTGTCTTTCGGGGCATAACTCACTTTAACCTGTGCGTAGAAGTGAACGAGGCCCCTCTGCAGCCTCTCCTCTGACCATACGTCTTGGGGTCGTGCTTGAGATAAGGACAGGCCAATGGAGGCGCCAGTGACGGCCCTTCAAGCTCGGGAGCAGGTGGAGTGATGTCCTGTTCGCCGCATTCTTCGAAATGGAACGTTCCCCCAGAGTAAGACTTGACGCGATTGTGCTTGGACGTTGAACGCTGCGGGATGGGGAACGGAGGCTGGTCAGGACCACGAGCAGGAAGCTGGCAAACGGTCAATTTCGAGCCTCAAATGTTATATGCTTCAACATACTTCGAATTGAGGGCTCTGTTCTCTTCCAAAGTTCGAAAAATCAAAGCTCTTCGCCACCGGTGCCGGGGATTTTTCTATGACTTCGGGATGTTCCCCTTTCCCTTCCACTTCGGAATATTTCGTTCGCAATGGCCGTCTCCGAAGGCGGTTCTTGTAATCATCGACCCCAGTGCCGCTGAACACACTCTTCAAGTCAAAACTCTTCTCAAACTTGACCTTGGTCGGCGATCCCATCGAATGGCGTTTGCCAAATGTCGGCGGCGTGGGGAATGCGTCGAGATCTAGCCCCGACATTTGGCTCGCGAGTCCATCAGTCTCGTCCCGACCCAGCATCGGCGGTGTGACGGCCTCGGTCTTGATGGTAAGTGACATTCTCATCGTGCGTGTCTTCGGTCGCGACGCTCTCTCTCACAAGAAGTTCATGAGTCGCAATTGAAAGAGAAAGCTAGCTCATTGCAACAGGGAAGCGGTCAAACACAACTCATGTTTTTATGAAAAATCAAAAGAATATCGCAACTTCGCATTTCTCACTCTTCGCGCATCACACCCCTGCCACCCGCCGGCTCGTGGTTGGCTGATTGGCAACGCAGGGCGTGCCAGCAGTGAGCTGGCGAGCCCCGCCGCCTTAGGCAAATGGGTCCCCCCCTTTGTGGTCTGCGGTCTGCCGCCCTCACCGTCTTCAGGATTTGTCTGCATGTGGAAAAGGCCGTTTGCTGGTTCAGCTGACGTAGGTGGTGTCCAAACCGCAACCAGCAGCCCAGAGGCCGCCCCCCTTTGGGACCTTGGGGGTAGTCCCTTGCTGATAAGCGAGTGGTAGCGATTGAGAGGGGAGCCCGTTTGGGGCTGGGCGAACCGGTGAATTTAATCTCACTATCGTCGTTTCTAGCAAGGGAGATCGTCAATCAATTGACATGATTTCCCGGTAAGATTATCTCTCTCCCCTGTGCACACAAATACTTGCCTCCTTACCTACCGCTGTTCAGCGTCTGCATCGACCAAGGCTTGAAGGAATCCACCAAAAAGCTTCCTGCTCCCCAAAAGCTCGTCGTCTTCCAGTGTAAGATCCTGCGGAATAGCACCTCTAACTGTGGCATCAATGTTCAGCAACCTGTCGAGAAATGGCTTCCATTGAGGTTCCTTGGGCGAACACATTCCGGGAAGCCAGCCGTTGTCCGTTGCAATGTCATGTCGAATGCTCCGCCATTGCTCGTCGTGTGCCTCGCAAAGCAGGTACCTCGTTTGGAAGTACGCCCACTCGTTAAGAAGCTGCGGTGCCTTGTCCGTGAGCGCGCGCCGTATGACCTTGAGATTCGGCAGGTAGCGCCTCATTTTCCACAGCCATAAGTTCTCTCTCGTGAATCCCTTCGCAACCTCCCGTCTTACTTCGTCCTCGGATCCTGCCTGCAGGTTGACCTCGGTGTCGATGATGACATTGCGGATGCTGCCCATTCATTTGAGGTATCGCTTGCTTACCAACGCCTGTGTCTGAGGCCATCCCGTCTTTTGGATGTAGATGAAGTCTGACTCGAAGTTGATAACGGGGTCCTCTGTAGCTCTGCCGTGAGATGATGTGTTTGACCAGAAGCCAAGATGATCTCCTGTGGAACATGTCCATACAGGGAGCCGAAGGCTGGTTCGGAGGCCCTTGGCAACATCCCTAGACATCTGGTCGATGGTGTTGTCGATCGCGTCGTAGTAGTGTGCCTTCGTTCTGATGGGCTCAAGTTCCCAACCGCTGTGATGTACAAAATAATTGAATACGGACGTCAGAGAAGAATCGTCGGCTTCCGGCTCATATTCATCGTAGTTGTCTTCCACGCTGCAGCCTTCGTCACTGTCATCCGCCTTGTTGTCGTCTTGCTTCCCGTCGTCTTGGTCGTGCTTGATCAATTCGCACCACTGTGTCCACTTTGCGACAAAATATCGCGGGTTGCGATAAAACTCTGTCCATACCATTTTTTGAACTGTCGGAGGAAGTTGAGAGAACTTCTTGAAATGTTGAGAAAGTGGGTAGTTGAATGGCAGCTTAAAGGAACGTTTGGGTAAATTGAGGTTATCCATAACGATGGTTGGGTGTGTTGCGAAACAGGGCCAGAAAACGAGTGGTTGAGAAATGATGTAAATGGCAAGTTGCGAACTTCGACTACGTTTTACCGCGACAATCAAATAATTTCAAGCTGCGTTTTTGGAGATGCGTCCAACGTCGTGAACCTTGAGGGTTCGGTTCACACTGTTCCAGCGAACCAACAAGGTACGTAGTTGAATAATTTCATGAACTTTTACCATGCGGGCTATCAGGACGATACCAACAGTGCGGATGATTTAGATGACAGGGAAAATACAGACGACGAGAACGACTCGGACAACAGATACGAAAAGAACTGTAGGGAGGATGTCAACGACCAGAGGATCAATAGTCATGGTCAGAACAACAGTGACATCAGGGACGGCAATAAACCACCTGCTCACTCAAAAGCCCGGATAGCAGAACTCATCTCATGAGACTTATTTCTGATCACAGGATAGGAGCATAAACGAGCCTAAGCGGATGCTCACCAGTAAGTGGACGCAGTCTCACCTCCAGATGAGCAACGATGTTCAGCCACAAGCGCCAGGAATGCTTCCCTTCCGCACCTGGGCAATGCCAGCGGTCCCAGCCTAATTGCCCAGCCAGCACATTCCATACGATGGCACCAGAAAAACGCACTCAGCAATGAATTATCTCCTACACTTGGCAGAGTCTTTTTCTACAAATACAAGGCTCCGTCCCCCAGCTGAGAGCTCGAGGTCTCCATTGCCAAAGCTCGACATCTTTCTCCCCAAACTGTTCACTGTCCATATGTTTCCTTCAGAAGCCGTGCAGAATCTGCCATCAGGAATCCGGCTGAGTACGAATACTCTCTCAGGCTGAAGAACTTCCGCCAATGTCCTAGAAGGACCAGGACATGAGGCGTCGCTCCAAAGACCCGAGTAGCGAAGTCGGAAAGTCGCGAAAAAGCAAAACGAAATGCCGCCAAAAGAAACAAGAGTATGCCATGCGATGCTGACCATTCATGCCACGCCCAACCGCCACGCCGTGTCCATCAACCATCTCGGAACCGTTTCTTTTTGTCGCAAAACTCGCCAAATGCCAAGCAGTAAAAATTAGTCGTCAAGTCGCGCTTGAGAAAGTCCAACAATGTCTAGAGCAAGGGCAGCCCAAAGTGTGCCCGTATGCAGTCTAACCTCCATCGCGTCAAAACTCCGGAATGGTGCAGACTGCACAAATTGTAGCTGCAACATCTCTTGTTGCTCATGCTGTAGGCCACGGCTCCGAGGCTCAAGGGTATCCGCAAATTTCCGTACATTCGTGAAGGCGTGGCTATACCTCGGAGACAAGCGTCTGAGCTGTCGATTCATGTGTTTCTGTAGCTGCCTGCTTTGTTCGTGCCACACAGCTTCGAAAGTGTCGAATCGCAAGGCTATAAATGAAAATGCAGACTTCGGTTGAGGAAGAAAGCAACGGTGTCAAGTGCTGTGTATCCTTGGATGAATCGACGATGTTTAGGAACAGCACCCAATCGGAGACGCAGCAAGTATTGGTTGTTCAAACCAGGTCAACAGCCAATTACTAGTGACGTCCGACCTGGCTATTGCTGGCACGGCTTCGCTCATCCTCTTCTTCCATAACATCGCTCAGGCGCGTCGGGTGATGATGTCTGGGAACGGTCTCCCAGCCCGGTGCTGCGTAGCCTGAGCCGGAGTAGTCTTGAGTGCCCTGTTGCTGACCGCCGGCTGTGGTCGTCGGAGTCTGTGAATAGCCGGCGCTAGGAGGGTTGGTCGCAGGAGTCTCGTACTCTTCTAGTCCCTCGTCAGAAACTGGGGAAGGCGGAGCAATGAAGGGAACTTTGTTTCCCTGCGAATCGCGAACAAACTGGCCCTGTGCATCAATCGTGTACTCACCTTCACTGTAACCGCCTTCGGAGCCAGCACCGGTGTAGCTCACGCCTTCCTGGCCTGCGTCGCCAGATGGATAGAAGTTGCCGCCAGGGCTCGAGGTGACAGGCGGATTGGCCGGGCTTTGTGAGTACTCGCCCGTGTAGCCGCTCTGCTGGCCGCTGTAGTCGGTCTGATATCCGCGCTGCTCACGAGAGCTGCCGTGGCGACTGGGTACACCTTGGGTCATGGGCACAACCTGAACACCGCCCACAATAGTGGGCTGGCCGCTCTGCAGAGACTGCGTTCTTTCTCTCTCCTCGTGCTCACGGCGTCCGAGCTCTTCCCAAGCGCGACGGGCCTCCTCCTTGGAGATCTGAAGCTCCTTCTTCATCTCTTTGACGCGTTCATCGTTAGCCGAGGTGACTCTCTCCTTCTGGATGGCGGCCTGAACGGCGTTTTCTCTAGCACGTCGTTCATCTTCAAGGGCTCGCTCCAGCATGGCGTTGACTTCTTGGCTTCGCTCCAGCTCTGCTCTGGTCTCGAAGAACCAGCGCTGGAACTTGCGTTCGGAACTGGCACGGAGACGCTGCAACTCGACGACAGCGTGGAACAAGTTGGCACCTGCAGCAGTGAGGTCGGTAACCTGACGAGAAAGGGCCTGGTTGACGGGGTCACGGTCAATATCCTGGTTGTTTTGCTCCAAACGCCTGATCCAGAAGCTAGTCAGACCCTCCCAATGGGCAGACAGGGTCTCCCAGCGCTCGAAAGCATGGGGGAAGGAGTTTCTGGCTCTGGATCCTGCGACGGTCGTCTCCTGGCCTCCCTGAGTGGCAGTTGCAGGCTGCTGCGTGGTACCGGCCTGAGGGTTGGTGCTGTATTGTTGCTGGCCGACGTGAGAGCCTGATGTTGTGCGGGTATGCCGGGGTTGAGGCTGTGTTGTCGCCGGTTGGCGGGAGGTTCCTCCCGCAACAGGCCGGGACTGTGGGGTATCGGTGGCTACGGGTCGCCGTTGGGAGGTGGGGTCTGGCTGGGGCACGCTGGCAGCGCCACCAGATCCTCCTCCGGCAGCGCCAGTAGCGGCGGCGGCGGCAGCGCGGCGCTCCGCATTCCGTCTCTGAGTCACCTCCAATAAACGAGCTTCCTGCTCAGCTCGCTGTCTCTCCAATTGCATCTGCTCCTGCTCGGCTTTCTGTCGGGCGGCCTCTCTGGCAGCTCGCTCCTGCATGATCATTCTAGGACCACGGATTCCGGAAGGCGAGCTGGTCGGGTTGGGTGCGCCAGTCGGGCGGCGAGAAGGAGTGGACGCATTGCCATTGGAAGCGGCGGCGCCGCCTCCGATAAGGTCAGCCATGGATGCGCTTTCCTCGATCTCGTCGGGCGTGAACGGGTGGGGCTGTCGGAGCGCTTCCTCGAGGGCAAAGAGGATGGCGCTGCGGGTGTTTCTAGAGACGCGATGAGGTCGGTGAGACTCGCGTCGTTTATTGGGAGATGAGGATGATCGGTCTCGGAAAGACGGGGCTTCGTCCGAGGATTCTTCTAGAAGAAAGTCCTCGCTCAGATCCTGCGAGAGAACTCTTCGTGTACGGAAATTTCGTCTGTCTTCGTGGGCGACGAGTCGGGGATAGTCGTAGTTAAGGGGAGCTGCAGGCGCAAGGGCGGGCGCGGGGGCAGGTGCAGTCGCAAGTTGTGGTTTGGGACTGAAAC
This sequence comes from Colletotrichum sp. SAR11_59, assembly GCA_025328345.1. Taxonomy (NCBI): domain Eukaryota; kingdom Fungi; phylum Ascomycota; class Sordariomycetes; order Glomerellales; family Glomerellaceae; genus Colletotrichum; species Colletotrichum sp. SAR11_59. Next base: position 7,291 of record JAKMXC010000320.1, read on the forward strand.
CAACCGAAGCAGCTTCAATGTGTACTTGGCGGGTTGACTGTGGGGTGGGACTCGGGGTCGCTTCGAATCGCGGAGTACGGCGAAGGGTGCGATGGGATGAAGCTGGAGTCGAGGGTCTCTCAGCTGGATCTGGAGTGATGGTTCGCGATTGCCTGCGCAGCTGCTGCTGGCGCTGGGGGGTAGGGTTCGTGAGGTCGTGAATTTCGTGACGGTCGTTAGAGGGCGTGGGGGAATTTGGGTTCGTCAACTTCGCGACGGGGCCCAGGTCACTGATCTGACCTGATGCGGCGGACAAGGTGAAAGTGTCACCACCCAGGTGGTGATTGAGGGTCGTCGATGAGTGATGTAAGGCAGGCGAGGGTTGGCGAGACCTGCGAGAATGCTGATCTTGGTGTTAGCAAGTACCGAAGAGCAGCACAGCACAGCACAGCGCACGAAGGTGGTGTGGGCTCCTTGGGGGTAACATGGGAAAAAAAATAGGTGAGGTTGGAGGGAACAGGGGACAACTCACTTGGTAGGGTGGTATTGTGCTGATGGAGTACACAGATACCACACCCAAAAAAGTGAATTAATAAAAGCGGTCTGCGCAAGCAGGCAAGATGCTGCTTAGCAGAGGAGAAGTGAAATCCGGAGTGGTATGGATCCTCTGGTAAAACGTAAGGTAGAGAGGGTGGTGGGTGTGAGAATGCCACCAGCCGGGAGAGAGAGAGAGGGTCGAGGTCGAAGCGGGAGGAAATGGGAGAGGCTGGCGTCAGATTTGGGAAAAAGAGGTGGCTAGGCGAAAAGGCGGCTTTGGGGGCGGCCAGTGGAATCGAGCGGAAGATTGGTCGATGCGCGCTGAGCGAATGGATAAGGCGCAGATAAATAGGATTGATGATGTCGTCGGGGCGATAGATGGAGGTCTTGGAACAGTGGTTTGTGGAGGAATAATTGCTCGTGGTGAAGCTTTTTGTTGGATGCGCCGGCTCGACCTCTTTTTTGTTGTGGTTGTCGTGATGCGAAGTTTGGTGGTTTGGTAAATGAGAGAGTCGGGTGAAAGGTGGGAGTGAGAGGGAGAACGCGCGCGCAAAGCGGTAATTGACGCGTTGGGTGGAAAAAGAAAAAACAACAAAAGATTGCGCACTTCTTTTTTCCAATGTGCACCTGTCTTGCAGTGAGAAGGATGAAAGTCTCAGGCAAGGCAGGTGTGATCAATTGGAAGAAGAAGTTGGCAGGTAAGGTAGGTTACTTCCCAAACAGCACCTTCCCTCAAGTTCTGTCAACTCCAAAAGCCAGGTGGGTGGAAGGCATCACGCAGGAGCACCCATGGAAGGTACCGCCAACCTAGAGCTCGGGCAGGAGGGAGGGGCGGGAGAGGGGACTTGGGACTTGGGACTTGGGACTTGGGACTTGCAGTTGCTGCTTGGACTTCGAGGTTGGGTTGCGTTGTGGCAACTGCTGCACCAAGATGGATTGAATCTCTGTTTCTCCCTCTCTCAGTGGACAGCCAGCAAGCATGCAGCAACAGACGGATGTCCTCAAGCCCAACAAGCAGTCGACCAGAGCAGCCCTGGAAGGCGCCTCTGCAATTGCACCTCTCTCCTCAATTGATGATTCCGACCTGATTGTCAATGTCTCGGGCTGGGTTGCGCTGGGAGGTACTCGTCCTCCACATCCACACCCGCAACCGCAGAGTCAGTGCCGTACAGGAAGAGCAGCACGAGACGGGACGGCTTGAGTGGCTGCTGCCAGGCAGGTTTGCTTGCTGTCCAGGGCCCTTTTTCGGAGACACAGACCTATGGTAGCTCGCCCAGCAACACCTCCGTCTGGTCTGACCTTGGTCAGGATGCAGGTGTCGAGGTCATTGACGGCGGGTTCGAGGGCGTCGCGTATCGTCGAGGTCGGGGGGTCGCGGCAATGGCAGAATCAAAGACAAGGTAAGGTCCGACTATGATGCAAGTCTTCGTTTTTCCCTTCGAGACAAGAGCAGGGCAGAAACGACGGGGAACCGAGACGGGGACGTGGATGGGGACACGCGCGGGTTGGGACAGGTGACGGGTTTTAATTGTTTCGGCAGGGCACCGGCACCGTACCCAACCCATCATCTCGCGTCGACTATTATTACTCTGGCGGAGCATCTCACTCCCATACACTAGGTACGGCATACGGATACCTTTCCCTCTCGCCCTCTCTACCTACCTTACCTCACCTTGCGGACAAGACCAGGTATCCCACAGCGAGAGGTTGGCAGCTCGGAGACCTCGAGGTGCGGATTGGTCAATTGGCATGGGCAAGACCTGAAGCTTCCAAAAGGACCCGCCGCCGTCAAATCACGGCCTGCAGCAAATTTGCAGCTTCGTGCAGCAGGCAGCTCGCAGACAAGGTACAACACACGTACAGCAAGACGCATGGGATGTGGATCGACGAGCTGGTTTCTCTTGCGCCAGCTATTGGCAACGCCGGCTTGGAAGATGGCTGCAGCATTCAGGATTGGGCGGCTTAACGGCGCCGTCTTAAGTCTCTTTGCAGCATGGCTGTCCCCGACTATCGTTGCCATTGCGCGCATGGGAATCGCGGATACGCATGCTACGGTAGTTGGATGGTGGTCCATCTTAGCCCAGCCCAAGACTGCCATCGCGGCAACGCGTGTGCGATCCAGGAACATCCCGTCAGCTGAAGGGAAACCCTTGGGCAAAAGAAACTCGGCGCGAACATGGGCTGACAGTCGGCCATCGGGCATTGGGCGCCATTTGGGATGGACGGACAAGCTGGAGGCGGCGACCTTTGAGTGCGACCGAAGGACGAAATTGGAGCTGCTCGCCTCACCTGTTCTCTGGCCCAGTGTCCGATGAGCCGTGACAGGGGCGACGGCAAAGGCAGGGAATCTGCCTGCGCTTTCGCAAGAACTGAGCCAGTGGGAAAAAACCGGGGGGCTGGGGACGCTGGTGGATGTGTGGTCACTGGTGTGTGCCAGAGCCGTGTCCGTGGCCGCCGCGCCGCGACATGGTTCTGGATGTGGGAAGAGCCAGCCCCGGCCGGAGTGGGAGAGCAAACGCAGGAAACAAGACCGGGCAGGCTGACTTTCCACCATTGAGTTGGCCTGTCTCGACCGAACTTACCTTGGCCCGACCGCAGCCGCGAAGATGGCTGCAGCCAGTCTCGCGGAGTCATGACATGTTCCTGAGCCGACGGAGTAAGGGGCAGGCGGTGAGAGGTGCTGAGAGAGCAAGAGATGGAACGGAAGTGAAGGTGAAGAAAAGGTGTGTGTGAGTGTGAGTTGTCACTGCGTCAGGTCGTGACGAAACCCACTCCCCATTGCCAATCACCCGCAGTCTGGCGTCCCCCTTCTTCAGCGATCCCGATGGGCTGGTTTGCACCCAGGAGTCCCCCGTCTGGAGCGCTAGCCGGGAGGAGTACAGAGGCTGGTGCTATTCAGCGGGTTGGGTGAGAGGGGAGGTCACAGGTATCTGATCTTGGAGCAGAGCAGGTCCCTGGGTCGATATGGAACAGCTGCTACGGATAAACGTTCGTCTTTTTTCTGATCAAGGAAGTAGTCACCTCCTCCTCTATGACTGGGAAAACTCAGTAAATCGTCTCAGTAGGGCGTCATCAGCAAAGTTCGTTTGGAAGATGGGGTGCAGCGGGGCCTGCATAAAGGCGTTCGTCCGTCTGTTGCGCTTGTCCTTTCCAAGGCACATGCATTGAAACATGAATCGAACCTGGAAGGAAAAGTGAAGACATCGAACGGAGATGTCGAAGAAAGAAGAGCCGAGCCCTTTCAGCTTTGAAGGTCAAGGCGAGAGCTGAGTTGGGTTGCATAGAAACATCTCAGGAAGGAGGGGACATGACTGACTGACTCCTTCCCAGCTCACCTCACTCATGGAAGCTACAGCACAGGCCACCTCCAGCCTCAACTAGGATTTGGTAAGCCTGGACTTGCCTGCCACATCTGATTGACTACACTAACCTGCTGCTGGCTGAGGTGGCCAAGGGGGTGAGGGCCCGTGCTCCAGAGGAATCAAACTTGGAAAGAACGGGTCGCTCCCGAAGACGGCCCCCTGTTCCTGGACCTTCCTTCCCAAACCAATCACGGCCGCCGTTGAGCCACACTGTCGATTAAGCTCGCAGTCGACCGCGTGTGCCTGAACCACCACCTCTACCTTTCTGCTGGGGCATTTGCAAATCTTCGACAGAACGTGATGCAACGCCTCAACGAAACATCGCAAACAACGTTCTTGGGGGCTACTTTCTTGGGGGCCAGAGAACACGACAACGATGTCGACGGATCCATGCCAAACTCGTCCCATTCTTCAATCTTGGGCTCAGAGACTGGGTCCTGCCGTCTGGGACCATCCCTTCTCGGCGTATCTCGTCGAAATTCCGCCGTGAGCACATGCAAAGTCCTTGCTCAATGGATCGAGCGAGAAAATCTTTCGATCCAACAAATTGGCATCCATCTCGAGCTCCAAGACGACCCTGTTGCGAATCGTCCGATCTGACCAGAGTAGTCAGGTACAGCATTCTTCCACCGCTGACCCTGCCATCAAACACAAACGCATTCAGCCCGACGAAGCTGAAAACTTCGGAGACTTCGGAGCACGTACCGCCATGGTTTACACGATCGGCGATCTTCTTCAGCCCTCTCCCACGAGGCATCCCGCAGTGGCATGAGAGTGCAACGCGCGTTGATGGCTCCCAGACGTGGATTTGGGTATTCAGCCCGAATCGGCATGTGCAAGAACCTGCGCGGGCCGCGAGCCATTCGGAGAGCTTCCCACGACCGCAGTCCGCGTTCCCGCGCCGCGATACACTCCGGTTCGAATCGGATGCTGCCTGACATCTCCCTTTGCAACGGCCAATTGGGTTTTTCCGAGTCGACAGGCTGAGTCTTGGTGCATCTGAAACAAGTAAACGAAGGCTGCTATCAAGGGCTTACAGGGAGGGACTGGGAGCTTAAACCCAGGGGACCTGCAAGAACCCTAGAAAGGGGTCCACGATGCTCCCTAAAAAGCCTTCAAGAGAACACAAGGATACAATTGACCCTGATCAGGGGCTCAAGGGTCACCAAGGGTCACGGAGTTCCAAATGCGTGCAAGAAAAAGACGGGAAAGCTGCTTACCTCTTCGCAGACTCCCTTGCATGCGGCCGTTCTCCACAGTCTTACATCTTCGGGAGCCTACAAACACAACCTTAGAACACGAATACATCCCTAGCTCGTGAAAGCTGACAAAATCCCCTCGGTATGCGAGGGACGATCATCCCCTGTTGATCGACAAGCTCTGTTGCCCCCCCATCGAATTGTCGAGTCGGGAAAATCCAGGAAACCGCCATCTCGCATGGGAAAGCTCTCGAACAAGGGACAGGAGCCTCTCAGTGTCCTGGCTGCACACCACCCTAGACTGAGACGATCTCCCGCATTCTGATGTCTAAGAATATGGCCAGTGAAAGGGTCTTTACTCACTGGGCATCGAGCATCTCTCAAACATCCTCTGAATATCAGAATTGCAGCGTCGGAAAACACTCGTACGCAACCTATGACATCAGTCGTTGGCGACATGCTACGGAACCCGCTTTTGACGGTGAGAGGCGTGCGGCAAACGGCATGACGTACTTTGGCAAATTGCTGAGACTCCCGCTCCGGTCAAGGCTTTTTCCCGCCTGCAACATTTCATATGGGCGCCAGGCCTTCTCCGCCTCAGCCTGGTTTTCGCGCGGCACCCGCAATCCAACCGATCAACCCACACATCAATCAGCTGTTGTTACATCCGGTGGCTGCCGTTGCTCCAGCACGCCGCATGCCTACGGACCGCAGCAAACGGCAATGTCAAAACACACGGCCCGCAGCATAAGATTGTCGCCAAACAAACAGATTCAAGGGAACGTGCTTTTCGTCATTCAACGTTGTGGCCATTCTATCTATGGCTGCCCATCCACCAGCTGAGGCCCAGAAAAGCAGAGCCACTGCCAAACGGCGATCTTTCCCTCAAATTCAGATCGAGATCGTTTTGAGGCTTAGAGGGAGTATCCCGTACTGTCTTGGTGAGAGACCGCGACATAAACCGACAGACCGTGGAAAGAGGTCCGCTTGTTGATTCTAAAGCTTCAGCGAAAAGATCACGCCACGCAATATTGGCTGTTTCACTGTCTCTTTGAAAGTTCTGTTGTTTTGAAAACAGTTTACACAGGCAGAATGCGCAAACTTTCGCTTCAATAAGTTTTTGTCAGCTTTTTGTTTGCCTAGTTGCCTCTTTTTGGAGCCCGGCATATGCTCTGGGCAATCTAGGCCGGCCCTCACAAGTCTGCGCCGGTGAACGAAGGTCGAGAAGGACCTCCAGCGTCGCAGTGGCGCCATCGACTCGGATGGCAGAGTGCAGTCGCCGTGGAGGTGAGACATCGACAAGGTCTGCACATTCCAATCATTGGCTTCCACATGAAGAGTTTTCTCCCCGACTTCCCGCCGGCCCCCAATGCAGCTTCGAGTCAAGCGGCAACAAACTGCAGAGGACCGGTAGTGTTCATTTGTTGAAGAGGACACCCGGTTATCCGGCGGACGGAAGATTCGAACAAGCAAGGAGGCGGGTAAGAGATCAAGTGATTGAGGCTCCGCAAACCGAGCCCCGCCTCCTGCCTCTTCCTTGCGAAGCTGAAGCTAGCACGGGTTTCCATCGTCAAGCAGGCCTCCTGATGGGGCAACCGCGATAGCCTCTCTCGAAAAGGATCGATCCTTTTCAAGAGAGTTTCCAGTCATCACAAACGACGAACCAACGAGAGTTGTCGAAAGCGCGTTTGTTCCCACGTTATGGAAACTCGAGCAATCCAGCGACCCAAGTCATGCCTCTTTCAGACAGTTGTGCATTCCGTCGAGTCGGAAGTCAGCGTGCCATTACCTGGAGCCGTCGAGGCCCCCCTCTCAGCTTCCGATGTCCACCGAGCTCCGTACCAAGTACACCGGTAGGCAGTCCGGACTGGCAAACGCAGCTGATTGGCCCCGCCGCCTTCCGTCACCGAGCATGCATATCGCACGAGGGATAGAACACCAAGCGAGGAATGTCTGAGAATTGCAGGGGATGGTCTGGTTGTCATAATCAGCCACCAAGTGGACCAAGAGCCCTCGACGAGACCCAGTGGATCAGTCTCCTGCATATTTGTCTCCTGTTGTTGTTCGCCGTTGGGTGGAAGGCGTACGATTCGTGCTGATGGCAGACCATGACAGAGGAGGCATACATAAAGTTTGTTTGTGGCAGGGAGACAGCCGCTGCCGGATTGTGCATATATCGTTGCCTCCCCGTCCGTCCCCCTCGCGTCCTCCGGCCAATATCTCCATCGTGGCGTCGTTATCTAGAGAGCTTGCACCAGCAGTGAACCAAGCCGTCGTTGCAGACGTTGGTCGCAGTCATGTCTTGTGTCCCCCCTGAGGACATGATTGGGTATGCACAGGAAGTCGACATGCCAAGAGCCTCTTTTTCCTCTTCCAGACCTGCGAGTATGGAACGACAGACCAAACTCGCCCATCTCAAGCTCGTATCAAAGTATTACGGCTACGCAAACTTCTCATATCCCCGACCTGACGGCACTCCAAGTCGCAACCCCTACCGAAGAGCTGGACAGACGTACTCGTCAGAGGATCTCAGCCAAGAAGAGTACGACGAACCGTCCTGTCCCCAAACACCAACCCGTCGAGACCGCTCGTCCATCGGCTCGCAAAGCTCAGACGGGTCCTCTGCACCCAGCCTCATCGACGACCGTACCGACTCGGAAGTCTCACTCGACGACGACTACCAGTACCACACCTCCGCATCACAACTGTGGGACTCGTTCTGGCCTGCCGAGGAAGACCCAAGTCGGAAAACACCAGAGACGTCTAAGACGCAGTATCCTGCTTTGATCCCTTCACCACATATCCGTCGAGCAAAGAAGACGGGCTGCATTAACTACGAAGACTACCCGTTACCTCCCCGGCCTGTTGAATACAACATCAAAGTCAACAACCCAGCCACTCCTAAAGATAACCTCATGACATCCCCCCAGCCACGTCCAACAATGCCATCACCTCGAGCGCATGATGTCTCTCTTGCATCACCCTACTCTCCTCCGGAACCACGGCGCACGATTCGCGCCGTGCGCTCCTCATACAGCCTCTTTCCGCGCACTCAACCACCACCATCCTATCCTCCTCCTCCCCCACCCCGCCTTGCACAACCGCCAAGCCTTTCGAACCTTCGTAAAGGCACACGACCACCACCAATCCATCTGCACTCGCTGCCAGCACCCACTGCGGCACCAATGCACTCTCCAGCAACAGCATCTCTTTACTCACCTCTCTATTCGCCCCTCTGCTCCCCTGTGCCGTCATTCACCCGCCCTCACACATCCCACGGAACATACCCCGCGGATGCCTTGTCCCCAACAGACTTGTCGCACCCGCGCTCTGCTCCTCTTCCTCCGCCAATCCAAGTTCATAACACCACTTTAGCACCCAAGAGCTTCTTCGACTTCGACTCGGACTCTGATTCAGACGATCCAGAGCCGGAGCACACGATCTCCCGATTCGTGAAGACGCTCCACAAGCGGACGGCCAGCGAGGCGAGGCGAAGCACCAAGGGCGCTGCTTTCGCGGATGCCCAGCTGCGCCGTGCCCGCGCGGACACGGCGGAGACAATCCGGGAACCCGAGGGACAGCAGCTCTTCATCGAGAGGCATAAGAGGGGCTTCGGCCGCATGTTCCGGGGCAGATCTCACGGAAACTGAAGCTGGATTCAGTGTTTCCAAAATTATACGTTTACATGTCTACACGACTACGATGTGGTACTATGGAAGGCCGCAAATGAGGTTGATGGCATCCACATGACGGCGCTTTTGCTGTTTTTTCATTCCGCGAGCACAGCGTTTTCACTTTCAGTCTTCTTTGTCTCGTTGATTTTTGCTGCATTTCTTTTGTCTTATCATGCTTATGCTCATGCTCACGCCTGACGTTGTTATTCTTATCTGATGCTACTCTACGACTCTGAAGAAGGGACGCGGGAAAGGTGTGTGTCGTTGGGGAAGAGACGCTAGCTGCAAGGACCCTGGAGCTTCTTCCCTGGCATTGCTGGAAAGCTTACACGGAAGGGATGGCCCTCTCAGGAGATTGAGGAATGACGGAGGGCGGGAAAGGCGGGCTGGAATATTCCACGACTCAGACACGAATGTTCGAAACGAGTACGAGGACGTCAACGGCAACGGCAAGAGATGAGAACATGCAAAAAATGGCGAGAGAGATAATATGATGAAGGTATGGCAAGAGATGGAACTGGGACCTTTTTTTACGAAAGAAACACGGCCTTTGAGCGAATGACACCACAGACCCTCACGATCATGCGAGAGGATGAGAAGACGTCAATTACAGGAACAATTTTACGTTTTGAAATGATTCATAGTTGGTTTTCCCAGTGTTCAGTGTAGTGCAAACCAGACACAGAATAATTACAACAATTACGAAACTTGTTCGTGTTTATCGTGATATGCGTAGGTTGATGGCGGCGCGGAATGGTCAGATCAGGCCAACGATTTACCTCTCTCACGATCGCGTCCCACTCGCGAATTCCCTCCTGGACATCGGAACATCGCCGTCAGGGACCGATGGAGAGACTCACGCGGGAAAGCATGAACGACCAAAAGAGAGAGAGAGAGAGAGGCTCAACGAGGTCGACCTCGCCACACCCCCCACAAGCCCCCTCATTCCGCGCGCCCCTCCTACCCGACGGCCGTAAGTTGAGAGTCAGGGCAAGTTGCCAGAGTAATTCCGATTCCGTCCCGTAAGGCATGCTCACCTGAACAGGGAGGCGACGTAACGTAGCGCAGCTGGGGGGGTCTAGACGGGGCTTCCGTGGGAAGTTCCGTGACTGGGAGGCATTCAAGATTTGGAAAAGAACCAAGTTTTCCAAGGTTCCAAGTTTTTTGCTTCGAGTTTTGCTTGTCGGGCAGTGTTATTTGGCTATCCGGGCAGTGTCTACACACACGTATGTAATTCGTAGCCTTTTTCGAAAGCGAGTATTATATTTCCTATTCTCGCTTTCGTTATAGTTATTATCTATTTATTATCTATTATCGTCGTTTATTATTATCGTCGTCGTCGTCGTCGTCGTCGTTATCCTTATTACTACTTCTATCGTTCTCTCTATAATCACGGATCAAAGCGGCTGCCCGGATAGCCATTTCTTTCAATCTTCGTGGACTGGGCCAGAAAGGTGTTTGAACATTCTTTTTGTATAGGTCTAGGCGCCCCCTTCCTCCGGTCTAGCGACCGCGCGAGGAAACGGGGGTAAGGCTTTCTAATAGCTAGGGATGACACGACGGCAGCCTGATGTCTAAACTGAACGATGTGAATACATGGGGGATAGATAAAAACAACATGGTTGAAGCAACTGTTTGAACAGATAAAATCATTGAACCCGTCGAAACATCGATATCGTATCGTAAACTCCGTGAAAATCGTGAAATAACTCCGGTCCTGGTGGACGAATGCTTTCCCAAATAACGCCCCTTCTTTTTTGTGACCTGGGTGTACCTGAACGCCGTTGTCCCATGCTAGTGACTAAAACAGACGATATGGTTCGCGCGCATATGTACAGATTATGTTGTGTTTGTTGCGCAAGGTGGGAGATGAGTAGGTTTGTTGTAAATCAGATGAAATCGTCGCTTCTTTCGTCTCGTCGAAACAGGGGGGCCATTAATGCATTATAAAAGTCGGAAAACAATTCTTCATAGGCCGGCGGCGCGCAGGGGCATCCTCTCGTGGAAGGACTTGCGCTCCGTGAACCGCTTCTGCCGCCGCACGCCAAGACGGCGCTCGTCGCGGCCGGGCCAGTAGCCGAACATCCAGGTGCTCTGCGCGGACGCGGGCCCGGCGCCGAGGCGGTCGCGCAGGTCGGACTTTGCGCGGGGCGGGGTGGGCGAGCGGAAGACGGGGTCGGCGGCGTTGTCCTCGTTGGCGAGGAAGGAGAAGACCTCGGCGGGGCAGGTGACGGCGTGGGGCAGGCGGTAGTAGTTGCGCCCGAAGAGGAGGGAGACGAGGGCGCAGAGGTAGAGGGAGAGCAGGGCGAGGATGACGGCGAAGACGGGGACGACGGGGAACATGCGCACGCCGCCCTCGGGCACGGCGGTGAGGGCCATGAAGAGGGCGCCGGCCATGGCGGGGAGGAAGGCGAGGAGGGATGTGGTGAGGGAGATGGCGGCGACGCGGTAGTGGCGGTTGCGGAGGGCGTGGAGGGTGGTTTGGAGGGGGAGGCAGGCGGCGTAGTCTGCGAGGACGGAGCGGGAGGCGGGCGAGCCGTCCTTTGCGCCGAGGTCGGCCCAGGGCTGGAGGATGCGGAGGTGCAGGTCGAGGGACTGGAAGGCGAGGTAGAGGAGCAGGCCGACGAGGGCGGGGACGAAGGAGTAGAGGAAGTTTGCGGGGGAGAAGGCGCCGGGGCCCGGGGCGGCGGGGAGGCGGGGGTCGAAGCCGTTGACGAGGGCGGAGGCGTGGAGGAAGGAGACGACGTAGAGGGCGGCGAGGAGGACGGTGGCGGCGACGACGAAGAGGAGGACGGGGGAGGTGCGGAGGCACCAGGGGAGGTAGAAGGTGCGGATGTAGTCGTCGCCGTGGCCGTCGACGATGAGGTTGGAGGTGATGGAGCGGCGGTCGGACTCGTTCTTGGTGTCGTAGTGCAGGTCGTGGGGCAGCTGGCCCTGGGAGTGCTCGGTGCCGAGGCCGTACCAGGGGGCGTCGTTGGAGTTGTTGGCGGTGTTGCTGGAGTCGGTCATCCAGTAGCCGAGGCGGTCGACCATGCGGTTGCGGAGGATGTGGCGGAGGTGGGCGCGGTCCTCGGCGACCTCGGAGCCGCGGTAGGAGTCGCGGGTGTTTGACTTGCTGATCATGAAGGAGAAGTCGGCGATGGAGCGGGGGTCCCACATGAGGCCGGTGACGCGGTTGCGCCAGTAGAGGGCGAGGAGGAGGAGGGCGGTGATGACGAGGAAGTAGAGGCCGACGAGGGCCCAGATGGTGCCCTGGACGGCGGTCCAGTACCAGACCTCGGTGTGGATCACGGTGAAGGAGGCGCTGGCGAGGGGGATGGTGAAGGCGGAGAGCCAGAGGATGGCCAGCGCGATCTTGACGTGGACGGGCCCGGCGAGCTGGGGGAGGAGGAAGGTCTTGGGGTAGAGGTTCTGGAAGAGGGCGTTGCGGCGCTTGAGGGGCTCGTCCTCGGCCATGGCGGCGAAGGGGAGGATGCGCAGGGTGGCGGCCGTCACGCACTGGGCGTAGACGAAGATAATGGTGGCAAAGAGCTGGGGGAGGATGCGGAAGAGGAAGTACTTTGCGCTGTAGATGGTCTCGCCGTAGGTGAGGAGGCCGGGCTGGATCGGGGAGTAGATGGCTGCGAGCATGAGGGCGGCGATCATCAGGATGCAGAGGACCATGAGCACGATCATCGACGGGAGCCGCAAGATTGCGGGCTTGTAGGTGAGACGGGGATACAATTCGCGAGACTCGTCAACAGTATCCAGCTTGGTCATGCCCGGGAACACCGACCCCTTCTCGCTGATAGGCAGCCACTTCAACGACGGCTCTGCGCCGAGCAGCCTCTGGTCCTCGCTCGGGCGGTACCGGGAGTCGGCGGACTGGGGCGGCGACATGATGCGGGTGCCGAGGGACATGCGACCGGGCTGCTGCTGCTGGGACGGGGGGCGCTGCATCGAGTTGCGGGTGAGGGCCGGGGCCATAGGCTGGAAGCCGGTGTCGGGGTCGCCGCTGATCTGGGGGCTCTGGTCCTGGAGGTCGTCCGGGAGGTAGCCGGCGGCGCGGTAGTAGCCGTTGCTGTTGTGGTTGATGTTGTTGTTGTTGTTGTCGGCGGGCGACGGCACGCTGGACGGGGGCGAGAAGTTGTGGCCGTGCTCGCGGGTGAGGGCCTCGAGGGCGTACTGGATATAAGGGGTGTCGTCGACGCCCGGGGTGACGGAGCCGTTGGCGGCGATGGTGAGCTCGTCGCGGAAGCCCTTTGCGCGGGTGCGGTTGGTGACCTCGTCCATGGCGAGCTGGGCCTCGTTGAAGCGGACGGCCGGCTGGGAGGTGTAGGGGTCTTGGTTGTTGGTGAACATGTTGCTGCTCATGACCACCGGGGCGGGGAACTGCTGCTGCTCCGGAGGACGGCTGAAGTTTTGGAGGTGGGCGGGCGGCCGCTGCTGAGACGGGGGCGACGGCGCGTGAGGGACGAAGGAGGGCGGCGGCGAGAGGGTTTCCTGGGGGCTGGAGTCGTCTTCTTCCTCTACGCTCTCATAATGCCTTCCCGTCGCGTGGTGAGGGCGCAGAGTGTTTGGCGTGGATGATTGTTGTGAGGGTGTCCTGGCAGACCAGTATTGTGGCGGGCAGTGGCCGCCTGTGAGGTGGTTGTCAGTATTAAGAACAGGGATGCGTGGTGTTGATGTTGATTGTGGTGGTTGGCGAAGGAGAGTGAGAAGAGGAGGATATAGGTAGGGAAGTGAAGGAGAGAAGATGGAGGCTAGAGAGATATAGACATACGGTGGTTTTGTTGCATGAAAGGCCTCGCCTCGGGGTGGGCGTTGTTATCTCGAGAATTATACATATCGTCGTTCATGGGTGGGAGTCTGGCAGATGCGTCTGATGAGCCTCCACTTGGAACGAAGCAACGAGCCAATTACCAGCGACAAATTCGAAAGAAATTGGTGTGATGGAATGGGGGTGTTTGCATGATGCAGGCAGAAAAGAGGAGGGGAAGGGGGCGCAATGCATCGTGGTTGGGTCATGTTGTGGTTTTGGTCGCGGAATTGCAAGTGGTTGGGGAGAGCTCGTCGTCGAGCATCACGACTCTCGAGTGGTGGTTTGTCCCCTCCAGTCTGGTCGAGGTGGCTGGAGACCGGGGTGGCGTTGCATCCCAGCCACCGAAAACCCCCCCAAAACTCTGCGAATCCGCCGGGGACCCTTGCGGCTGTGGCCCTGGCGCCGCGGCCGCTAGCCTGTAGCGTCCGGGGACGCAGGTACCAAAAGGGCAAAAAGAGGACCGGGAACAGGGGCACTCACCTCGAATCGTCGCAGCATCAAAGAAACTCACACAAAGAAGGAAAATTCAAGGACAAAAGGCCTCGTCTCAGTTTGATCAGAGAGACGATGACTCGAGAAGAAGAAATGGAACACAAAAGACGTTGGCCGTGGTGGCAGCCGTTCGTCCCGTCTTTGTATTGTGCAACGGGCCACGGTCAGCCAATCCGGAGAGGATACGAGGACAACATGCTGCAAGTCCAGCTGTCCTGCAGCTCTCTCCCAACCTAAAAAAGATACCTGCCTTGCCTTACCTTACCTCATGCCTAACACACCCAACACCGCCAGATTCTCTTTTTCCTCGGTGAAATAAATCCTTCAATGTGTCAATGTGTCCCCTGCCCTGCTGTGCTGTGTCTGTGCCTGACGCTTGACGACAGCAGCAGCAGCAGAAGCAGCACCGACGGATTGCCCCACCAACGGAAGCAGGTCCCCACTCCCGCTGCCACGCTCGGTGCGAGGCCTCGGCGGAGGGGCACCATTCACAGTGTTTTTTCAGTGGCTGGGATGCAGGGGCGCCGGCCCCACCCTGCGCCAGAGCACTGGAATCGCCGACCCCGGTGATGTGATGCGATGTCATGTCCCTCCTTCTACACGAACTTGTTGCCCCTCGTTTGCCCTGATTGTGAAACCTGCGCGACGATAACGAGAGAAAACATCACCGGCCTTGACTCTCGAATCCTGTCGTCTGACGCGGCTATCAGGCACGCACCCCTGATCATTTGAGTTTGACAGCACCGCTAGGTCGGGTTCGTCTGTACTACTCGCATGCGAGGCGGGCGGGAGAAGCAAAAACGGTCGACATTTGAGGCTGAGGCTCACCGCCGACATCAGACGACAGCTCTGGCGGTCTGCACCGCGTTGCTCTAGTGAGCAGTCTCAAGCCTGGGACTCGCATCATGGACATTCTACCCCTCATCTATTAATTTTGTTCATCATCTCAAGCCGTCATCTGTCACTCCCCACCTCTCTTGGTCTCCAACACGAGGGGTCATTCTCCCAGAACCGCGGCTCATGCACGCTCACTGAGGGTCAATAACCCATTTCTGTCCTCGTTCAGCCCTCTTTCTGCATAGGAGCCCAGGGCCCTCGTCGTCTTCAGCCTGCTTTTGGCGTTGCTGCCCATCCACATTCCCCATGTGGACCTCATCGCCAGTGGATATCACGGGGGCCCATTCAATCAATAGGGCTACGCGAGTGCATCCCCAAATGTCCCCCACCATCGCCCACAACTCATCACGAATTCTTCATTTCTAACCCACCTCTCGCTGTGCTTGGTTCAAGCAAGACAGCTTCAAAGCGGGTCGGTTAGCTCAGTTGGTTAGAGCGTGGTACTAATATATCATCTGATATGTTCTGTAATGCCAAGGCCGGGAGTTTAAGCCTCCCACTGATCATTCCTTTTTGCTTTCTTCGGGGTCGAAATGGTTGTTTTGCTTCATGTAGCCAGCCACCGCGGCCTCAGACTATGGTACTGCGTCTTCTCTAGAGAGGTGTCTAGGCTCAGACGTTCAGCAGACTGTACGTAACCAGACTTACCTCACCTTCTCTCGTATATAACGCAATCGACATCGAGACCGTAGACATTCGGCAGTGCGAAGCAATCCCAGTAGTCGGGGGATCCCGAACGAGTGCTTGCTTGCAGAGGGATTCAGTGATGTAGACGGCAGTGTCCTTGGCACAGATCGTGGGACTTTTGTGGCATGCGGAGAAGGGAGTCTTACCGTACGTGTGAGTAGGTGTGCTGCCATTGGATGAGGTGTGCGGATGCCTCACATCACTTTTGGTCTTTGGTCTTCCTTCGCGCCAATCGACATTGACTAGCTCTCGATTACCGGCAGAAAGCCCGACAGCATGGCGGTACCTCAGTCAATGTGGCACCCAACCACGAGCAGTGACAAAAATCGCGAAGGTTCGCGATTTCATCTTACTGGGCAGATGCGATAGAAGCGGGCCACTCGAATAATCCTCGCATTCGTTGTTTTCTCGCGGGAAATCCAAGTTTCAGCTTCGATTTCCTCTATAAAAAGTCGACATGTCTCCCGTGCAATTCCAAGGCAAACTACCCACAGCCTTTTTTCTTCCACAAGACACAATGTCGGATACGCGAGAGCGCAAGGGGCGGTTCCGCCGACTGGTCAACCGGCAACGACCTCGCCAGCTATTTAATTTCCTTAAACCCAAGGCTCTACAGATCAGACATTGGCGCAAGAAGTCCTTGGGAACATCCCCTACATCTGCCCAAGATTTCGCGGGCAAAAGCCCGGCGGTTGGTCAAAACATCTGCTGGACTCTTAACACGAAACACGACTTCACTTCTCTGGACGACAATGAGGCGCACCATAAACAAAAAGGTAACGACAGGCTATTGAATCCAACGGCTACGCACCAGTATTCTATCGAGAATATCTACGAGCTCATCAAGTTGGCTGGATTGATTCCGGTTTCCATCCAAGATAACATCGGCGCTGCGTCTCCGAAAGATGCACCCTTTTTGGAATCCGAGCTCTTGTTCGGGGCTGGCTTTCCAAGAGACAACATATTCTGCTACAGAGCTAGGGTCCCTATCCAAGACAACTCTTGTAGAGGTCCAGACAACGAGTTCAGACATGAACCTACTCAGCAAGCGGGCAGGCTGTTGTGTCCAGAAGAAGAGCCTCTGAATAGGAAACAGCGGCATCTTGCTTGTCCATTTCTCTTGCATGACTCTATAACCTACGAAAGTCGCCAAGGGTGTCGTGATGCCGCATTCCCCGATCCGTCAAGACTCAAGTACGCAGTCGCCGCATAAAAAGTCCCCCTAAAGCTCTTTCGCGAGTGAGCGCTGACTAGAATGATGACTTCAGAGAACATCTTTATAGATGCCACAAACAGAAGCCGCATTGCACAAAGTGTGGTGAGCCATTCGTCGATGAGTCCAGTCATGCCAACCATAAAGTTTGTTCAACAAATTTTGTACATCCCGTTACGGGGAAATTCCTGCGAGAGTTTAAAGGATTCAACAAGGAGCAAGAGGCAAAGCTCAGGGACAAGAAGAGGAAGCGTGGTGAATCAAATGAGGAGAAGTGGAAAGACATCTTCAACATCCTCTTCCCCGACGCCGCTGAGGTACCAAATCCTTGTAAGTTGCGATTTCACCTCTATATATGACTGCATGTGTGCTAACTGAAGCAAGATTACGAGCCACCTGCTCATGAGCGTAGACCAGACAACATGAGCTACGGCATCATCAATAATCTATTTGGAGATCATGTTCCAGATACCGAGAACATGGCTCGTTCCAGGATAGAGAAAATGACCGGCCCGTTACCCGAGGCAGACTGGAGCGAGATGAAGGAAATCTTCCGAGACTTCGCCTTCGGTAGCCTCAAGGCGTTACGATCGCCCACAGCTGGTAGCATGAAGAAACGATATCTTGCGTCAAATATAAGCATGGAGTCCCAAGTCTCTTTGTGCAGTTCATCGACATCCTTGCCTTTTAAACCGGTCCCTCATGCAAAGCGGCATACAGGACCGAGCAACAGGGGAATTCTCGATCACGAGGATGCCTCTCCACCCGTACCAAACAGAGATCGTCGAACAGCACCTGATATTGCGGAAGTTCTGCCAGGCATCGACATAGACTTCTGGTTAACGGAGATTCCAGGCATATTCGGGCAGTCGAGTCGGCCAAGCCCACCCCTTCAACCAAGCCCGGAGAGCCCACTGAATCAGCTAAGCCAGCTGAGCCCGCCAAGTAGAGCATGCCCAGCAGGTCAATCAAGCCAGCCTAGTCAGCAACGCGAACAAAGTCAGAGCGTGACGGTCGCCGACAAGGTGAAATTTGCTGTTGAAGGTCCATCACCTACCCAGGAAGCTGCAGAAGATGTAATCCATACACAACAGGAAGCTACTGCTGAGACTTGTGAAGAAAAGGTCTCCAACAATCTCAACCTCACTCCTGAAGAGTGTCTGGCGGCGGCTCTGCAACAGAAGACACCTCCTTGGCAGGGACCGGAAGATGACTCGTCTCATGACTGAGGTCATGGACACAAGCTAAGGGGACACTCATCCTGTCGAGGAGAAGTCAATACACGAGCCGGAGAACCACTCAATAGTTACCTTTGCTCTTTTAGAAACATGTTACCTTCGTCAGACTGAGAATTTGACAAACCATTGAGTGCACCTGATGTTCATTCTTTGCTTTGGTTGTACACATCAGAAGTAGCAGAAATGTGTTGTGGTTGAATGGCTTGACAGCGTAAACGAAGCTTGCCCTACTATCATGTTATCCAAAGTGAGCCAACGACAAGAGACGGCAGACTTCCTCACTCTGACAACCTGTTCTTTATATCGTTCCGACGTCATTAAAAGCCCCATAACAAGATGCCTCCGCCTCTTGATCCGTCCACCCCACACATCTCCAGCAGCTCAACAACCCGTCCGGATCAACCGTCCTCTTGACCTCCAACAACCTCTCGTAGTTCTCCCCGAACATGACCTCTTCCCAGTTACTCATAAACGGGTTAGCCTCATTCATATACGACAATCCGCCCGGCGTAACTTCCCGCTGCCTCTCCGTATTCGCCTGCATCTGCCTCACAACATCCACCCGCTCCTCCAACGTGCTGTTCCACTCCCAAAGCGACGGCTGTCCCACGATCCACAGCGAGTCATACCACCCCGGATGCACCGCCGACGGATTGAGCGCGTCGGGGCGGAAGAGATAGGGCGAGTCGACGGGGATGTACGGCGACCCGCCCCGTCCGATGATCTCACGCAAGAAGCCCTTGAGTCCGGCGCGGATGGTGCCATTGGTGAAGATTGCGACGGGCACGAGGCGGGTGTTGATCAGCCTGAGGTTGCCGACGGCGACGGAGTCGGCGAGGACATGGTCGGTGAAGAAGCTCAGCCAGTTCGGCGCGATGGTGATGTTGACGTGTCCGCCGTGCGCATCCGCAAAGGCGATGAGTTTCGACAGAGACGCCTCCGCGTCCTCGACGGTAGTCATGAGGGGTGAGACGTGAACCAGGGAGTTGCCGTATATGTGTCCGCCCCAACCGTCCTCGGCAAGGGCTACAGCAGTGTCGACGAGCAGGTCCATCCACTCGCCATACGCCTCCTTGTCATCCGGGGGGATGCCCATGTCCGCGACGGCCATGGGCACCACCTGCTCAACGACATGGCTTGACTCCAGTACGACGCCAAAGGTTCCTCCCCCTCCGCCCCGGAGAGCCCAAAAGAGCTCTGTATCCTGGCAGCGGTTGGCCACCCGCGTGGAGCCGTCAGGCGTGACAACGGTGAACTGGATAACACGATCAACACCGAGGCCGTAGACGTTTGACAGCACCGAGTGACCGGCGCCCTGGACCCAGCCGCCGGATATCCCCACAGTCGGCGAGTACCCGCCTAGGATCGTTCGGCCGACTGTGTCCGCGAACTCATAAGCCTCGGCGGAGTTGACGCCCGCGCCAATGGTTATAACGTCGAAAGGCTGCTCGTCGGGACATCCTTCTGGGACGAAGTCGGGCTCATGGCGGACTTGACGCAGGTTTCGCGTCCAGAGGAGCAGAGAGCCCTTCATACTGCTGTCTAGGACGAAGCTGTGCCCACTGTTCTTGATGGACAACTTCCCACCCGTCTTGCGAGCCCAGTCAAACGCCTCGACGACGTCCTCGGCTTCCCTCACCTCGAGCCACCACGAAGGCAAGTTGCCCAGCCTGCAGTCGACGCCAACCCATGCATCCGGATCGAGAGGGTCCGCGGTGTTGAGAACACACTGCTCCTGTGATAGGGGGTCGGAGGCGCAAATGGTGGATTGCTCGTACATGTAGGCGGCGGGGACGCTGCTCCGGTAGATCGGGGAGTGGTAATTCTCCTGGCGCTCCGCACATAGCGATTCATTCCGTAGCCTGGCGGCGCCTTCGAACGAGTCGAAGCAAGCGAGGGCGAAGGGCTCGGCATCGTGCACGCGGCCGCCTAGAGTATCGTTCAGAGTATCGATGCCATCGGTAAGTTCGGAATGGCTAAGAAGTACCGCGGCAGAAACTGTCTTGTACGACACCAACAAGCCGTACAGCAATAAGGAACACGAGATTTGCATGATGATAGAAACGATTAGATCAATACGGCCTCCCAGTATGTCCCGATAAAGCTTCATCTATCCGGCCGTCCGGCGTACTTGGACAGATGAGCTCTCGTCAAGCTACTCCGAGTTTTTTAATGAGACCATCCCCGCTCCTTTGTTTCGTCTCCATTGTGACCCTAAAAGATGCAGTATGCAACTTGACAGCCAACCAGGAGTGCCGCGCCCAGGAGGGGTCACTTCTGCGCTGACCTGAAAATGCAGTCCCGTCAATTCTGGATGGTCAACATCGGTACTGCGTCTCTCATCGCCAATCATCCATTCTGAGCCAACAGACTTATTTGGTGACGATTAAAATGTTGAAATTCCGTTAAGATCTTATCACGGCTCCGCGCCAGCAAAGTATCGTAATGATACTCTGCGACCTCCAAGCATTGAAGATCTCTATGCTGCACGGTGTAGAACAATGGTCTTGCGGTTGGCTCATTCTAGCCCACTGTCTTAGCGGCTTAGTCACGGAATTATCTTCCTCTGACCTTGTTAATTAAGCAATCTGTGATCTAACACCGTTTTCTGGCCTCATGGCGAACCACCTGTTGTTCAGCTGCTACTGTCCGCCTTGTTGGTGCCTAATAGCAATCCCGCTGTGTGAGTGGCCAGTCGCGCCTGTGACATCAGCAACGAGCCAGGGGTGCCGATCTGCTCATCGGAAGAAACGCGAATTTGTGCGTTTCTTCACGAAATTCAATGATATAAATGTTTGAGCTTTCCACAGGCGTATTGTACCTGAAGCTTCATCAGCATCTCACCATACCTCGCTTGGACAGAAACAGTCTTCACTACACGAGACAATCCATACAGCCTTTTTTCCCTTTTCTCCCTTTCTCTCGTTTCATTCGACCAGCCATCTTTACACAGTCACAAGCTCATACAAACCATGCGTCATCAATTCCAACGGGCCAATTTCTCGGACAGCTGGAACAGCGAGAATACCGATTCCAGAAGTGACTCCAGGAAACACTACAAAAGCAATATCAAGAAGGACTACAGCCGCCATCACGTCACTGCATTGGAGTCTACGGATGGTACCAAAGTCAAGAGGAGTCAACACAATGGCGATCGGACTTGGCGGCAAAAGGCGGCTTCGGATATACGCGAGGACAGTAGTGGCCGTGGAAACCGACGAAGACCTGAAGCGCTGGATCCTAGTTTGTTTGTGTCTCGTCTGTCGGGTTTGACAATAGGAGAAAAAGATGGCGTGGTCAGCGGAAGCTGTTCGACCCTCACGAGTGGGCAAGCGCCGCCCTTGGAGCCAAACACCGCGCAAGCAGCATCTCTGAGATCTATGGGAAAACCGACACTGACTTTGGATGAAAGCCTTCTTGTGCAGAAACCTCAACCTTCGGGACGCAGAGTCTACTATTCGGCTCTAAGTTCTTCACAGCCGGTATCCAAATGTCTCGGTAAAGGTTCTTGCATACTGTCAGAGCCAGATTCAGGAAACGAAATCGACGAGATAGAGGTCTATCCCATACATTTGCCTGATTCAGAAGACGAAGCCGATAAAGCAGAGGTCCGTGTTCGACGTCTACCCGATCCGGAGGCTTCGGTCAAGCCGAACATCTATGGGCAGTGGCGTCCAGTTCCTGAACGCCCAAAAAGAGACAACACCAATGAAACGCCACACCGCATGCTCGCGGCTATCTTTCGCGGCACCACAGACAAGCAAAAGGGGGGCAAGCGGAGCTCCGATCGTACGTCAACGGCTCTTTGGCAGCCCAAGATCAAGCCCAAGAAAGACAAACAAGACGGTATTCATCTGGCATGTCCATACACCAAGTGCGACGATGCTACGCAAGAGCAGTTATTCAGGTGTCGCTCTAAGGCCTTTCCTGATACTCACAGACTCAAGTAAGCTACTATCAGTGTATAGCAGCACATTTCTTCCGACTAAATTTATCAGGCAGCATTTATACAGCGTTCATCGCCAAAAACCACACTGCACGCGTTGTGGCGAAATCTTTGCCTCAAAGGTCGACCTGGAAGTCCACTCTCGCTTGATAGAAGGATGCAATCTTTCCCAAAAATTTTGTATTGAAGGGTTCAATTCAACCCAGGAAGAACAACTGAGGAGCAAAAAACGACAGCCCAATTTGAGGACAGAGGAGGACAAGTGGCGGAATATCTTCCGAATTTTGTTCCCAGATTGCAGAAACATCCCGGATCCCCGTCAGTCTTGATCCTCCTTCCCAAGCGATAAAATCTTCGTGGTTGAATTCTGGAATAAGACTGACTGCTTTTAGACTACCATACTACTTCAGGCAGATCCATAAACCTGAAAGACGTCGAAAGTATCTTTGCTGATAATGTCCCCCGCGAGCTGGAGGAGCGTTTATTCTCGAAACTAGAAGCTATCAGCGGGAGTTTAGATGATGATCAACGCCGAGAGGTCAAAAGCGTTTTCAAAGACTTCACAAGCGAAAGAGTACGCCAGATCACAGAAAAAACAGGTTCGACCAGTAGGGAAGTAATGGAAACAGCAGAAAGTATTGAAACAGATGGGAAAAACTCAGGTTGCCTGCCTACCGACGTGGATTTACAAGAAGAATCTCCCGAAGACGACACAGCAATCGGGCTTGCCACCCTCAACGAGCCTGTGGGCTATGTTCCACTGGGTTTGGAGCCAAATCCAGTGCACACAGACGTTCCATCTCAGGAAAGGCCGTCCGGTGTGCTCTCTGAATCCGAGAATGATACATTTGAGAGGACACTGGCGGCGTGGAATGAAGATATGGTTGAAGTTTCGAGCTACGGCTGGGCGATGCATGATGGCCTTGACAGGTTTGTCGAGGCGTTGCATACGTCCGACAGCGACGTACCGAACATCTCGTCTGATTGCAACTTGATGGACGTCTTTCATGTTACGTTCGACGATGATCATTTTGCACAAGGTCCGGCCGGAGGGCTTTCTTCGGGGCAAGGGCCTTGGGGCGATTCTTTTCCTAATTAAGTTGCATATCCGGAGGTTCTAAGCAGTGTGTAACTAAGCTAGCCGGAGTAAGCATGATTCATGGAAACGGAACGTTCATCCTACTTACTGACTTAATATCGTCAATAGTAATCTTATATCTGGTGTTACTGCTGTCTGTTCCTCTGTCTCTGCTGGTCTTGCGATCAGTCCTGCCCTTGATTTCGGACACACGAGCTCTGTACCGAAAACCACATTTAAGTGTACACTGAACACGCCATATAGTAAACTTCCGCCATTATAAAGGCACTTCACATAGTTCGAAGCTAATGGACTGAGCACCGACCGAGGTGCTTTTACTGCTTTTCCTCTAATGTGTAACTCCCTGGGGTGGCTCGAGTCTTTCTCAACGTTGAGGCACTCCACAATCATAGTTTGCAGAAAGAAGGCACCTCAGACAATGGTGGCATCTTGTCTAAACTGACGAAGAACCTAGCTCACAAAACCAATCTCGATACGAGACGTACTAAACCAAGTAACTGGTTACCCATCTCTCGATGTCAGTCTACAATTCAACACTCTCAAACCCTCCACTTGTCTTTACCCAAGTATCAAGGCGCCTCTTCAATTCTTCAACATCCAGCATGCCGCTCTTTTCAACACCATCAGCCGTCGTCGATGGAATTAACACCTCATCGAGCACATGCACAACACCATCCCTGGCAGGCAAGTCCCTCACCGAGACCTTCTTTCCATCCACCTCCATCACCAGCCGACCCTCCATCCCATGAACACGAACAGAGACGCCAGCTCCCTCAAGTAAAGTCTCGTACCTCCTCGGCCAAGACTCCATCCTCTCGGCCTGATAAACCTCCATATCTGTGTAGAGAATCTTGTCCGAGATGATGTGATATCTCACCAAAGCCCTCAAATACCCTGCTCCCCGCTCTCCAAACAAGAAGCTCTTGACTTCATCCCCAATCTTATCCCACGCGTCATCCCACGGCGCAAACACAGTCACACCCCTTCTCCCCTCCAAACCCGTCTCCTCCACAGCGCCCGTCTCCTTCAGCGCCCTCGAAAAAACGCCCAGCCGCTCCGGCAACACATCAACAAGTCGATCGAATCTCGGTGGCGGGACCAGCACATCATCGACAAAGTGCACAACCCCATTCTTCGCCCGCTTCTACCACCCCATAAGCCCCATGCAATCACAGACATCACACAGAAACACTTACAGACTCATCCCCCAACAGCCGACCATAAAAGTTCAGCACGACGTCCTCCCCGCCACCGCCAATTCTCACCCTCTGCCGGCGCCCCGTCCCGCGTTCCTCCAACACCGTCGGCGCGGTCTGCATCCCCCGAAGGTCATCGACGGAGTACACCCCCTCGAGGACGTGATACTCCGCCATCTCACGCACCAGCGCCTCGCCGCTCTGATCCATGTCCAGCTTCTGGAGCGCCTCGTCGGTGGGCACAAAGACCGTAAACGCCCCCTCGGTACCAGCAAGCCTCGACCGAAGGGCCTCTTGTCCATGTAGCAGCGCCGCGAACCGTTCGTGTCCGCTCTCCTGGATGATTTGGTAGACACTCTTCGCGAGGTCTTTCTCCAGCACCGACTCGTAGCGGTAGATTTGCGCTCCGGCCTCGACGTCGTTGGTGGAGCTCGTGCCGGACCATGTAAGTCTCCTCGTCGCCGCGCCAAGAATCCGCCCGAACGAAGATACAGCCCCTTCGACGTCCAGAACAGCAGTCCACGTGGAAGCACTCGCGGTCTCTTCCGCAGCGGGAGAAGCCCCAGGCGAATAAACAGCCGAAGCTGCAGTCGCAGCCACCAACGGCACCAGCGCCCCAGCAATCCTCATCTCTGCGTTCTCTTCTCCGCTATCCGAAATGTCGTCGTCGTTATTGTTGTTACCACTGCTTAAAGGCAAAGAAGAAGATCGAACACGCCCAATCAATACCTCCGATAAATTCCTGCGCAGCGTTGTCGAAGGCTCAAAGCAGACACGCACCCTTCGCCCCATGGAGAAGGAAGAAATCCAACGTCACTTATATATACACCCACAGTCTCTCTCAGCACGAAAGACGATTTCGTAACAGAATCGAACAACAGGAGTCTTGAGACAAAGAACCCACTCGGGTTTCTACGAAAAGAATAATACAATGCGTTCTGGGGTTTGCGGGCTGCCGGAGCGCCGCCCGCCGCCTCTTCCTGGTCGAGCGTGGCCATCCGGGTCCGCAGAGCCCCCGCGAGCCAACACACACACACACACACACACTTACGTCGCAACGCGGCTCTGTGAACGGTTTCGTTTCCTGTTAAAACGCAGGGTAAAAGTTTTTGTTAATTGCACTGTATTTGGCAAGAGTCATTTCTCCGCATGGTGGATTGGGACAACAAGGTTGCCAGCTGGGTTGTCAGATGCTGGTAGATGAACGCAGCCAAGCCTGCGTTTTATCCACATGCCCGCCTTCTTCATGACTCCCCGTCAAGCCTGTGACTGTCAAGCGTGGAATTCCCGTAAACCGGGGGCGCGCACCCACGTCAGATCCCCATGCTACCTCACACTCGCGGACCGCCAAAGCCGCCCACGACCCTAACATCTCCGACATTCTTCGGTCTCCCCTCCGCGCCCTCAAACGCATCCACGACCCTGCCCGCCCTCACGTCCACGGCCGTCCACCGCTGCTCCCTGCACATTCTCCCCCCGGGCGCGGCCCCCTCCTCCCAGACGCCCAGCTCGTCGAGCAGGACCTCGACAACCCACGTATACCGCATGCCGCCGCCGCCGCTGTCGCCCCGGTCATGCGGCGCATACAGCCTCTCCGCGTCCTCCCTCGTGCGCGGCACCTTGGTGCACAGCAGGTGGAGGTCGAGCAGCTGCGCGAAGACGAGGCCGAAGGTGGGCTTGTTCCGCCGCGCGGCCGCGTGGCCGGCATAGCCTGGGATGTCCAGCTGGGGCGGGTTGAAGACGGACCGCAGCGTCGCGGCGAGAGGCTTGCTGCTGCTGCTGCTGCTTCTTTCATCTGGTGGTGGTGCTTCGGTCGGGGGTATCGGCGGTGGTTCAGTCAGCGTCTTGCTCTTTGAGGAGCTGGTGCTGTTGAGGAGCATGATGAGCGGGCTGCTGGAGAGGCTGCGCGAGAGGTAGCGTAGGAAGGCAGATAGGGACTGTAGCCCGTCGTGGGCGGATAGTCGGTCGCGTCCGGTGAAAAGGGCCGTCATGAGGGTGGAAAAGTGCGTGATGAGGATTATGTCCGGTAGCGCCGGGGATTCGGCTTCCATCCTCGGGCTCCTGCTTCTTCTGTTTTGGTCTTCAGCTGGCTGCTCTGGAGGAGTCGAAGGCTTCTCTTCCTGTTTCGCGTCGGGATCGTCGTGGGAGTCGGACTCCTCTTGATCTTCAGGGACAACGGCAGCGTCGGGCGTAGCTAGCATCGAAGCCATTGACGAGGGCGGCGGCGACAGATCCGAGAGCTCTGAAGGAGACGGTGCGGGCGCTTCATCGTCTTTATCCTCGTTGATGTCATTGTCCTTGCCATCGCCAACGTCGCCGTCCTCGCCATCGCTGATGCTATCCTCCTCACTGTCCGCAATCTCCGTCCTCACCGGCCTCCGCTGCGGCGACTCATACGCAGGCTTCAGATCCGGTAAAACAATCCTCTCGGGCTCCGGTGAAGCGACCTCCTCCTCCTGCCCTTGCGACGCCCGCAGCACCTCCGGTTCCTCCTCCTCCTGCGGCTGCGGCACCAGCGACGCTGCTTCAGACCCCGGACTCCCCGGCGGAATGTCCAGATCGCCAAGCACCTCCCATAAACCCTCCAGATCAAACACCCTCGTGATCGACACGCGCTCCAGACAGGAAACAAGCCTGCCCCTCACCTCGGACCCCGTAACGCCGCGGGCCGCGAGCTCCGCCTTGACCGCATCCCTCAGCGCCGGCAAGATCGCAGCGGGCGGCTGTGCCGTGACGACCATCGCCCTGCTCATCTCGCCCTCGCTGCCGCATAGCTCCGTCGCCACCGCCTGCAGAGAAATCTTTTCATTCGCCTCGAGTCAGCCCCCCGAAACCACTGACAACATGTGCAGAGAAACTCACCATCAACCCCATCTGCTCGCTCTCAGCACTAACCCCAACCACGCTCCCGCGCTCCAGGCCCCCTCCCATGAGCACGTACTCATCCACCTCGCGACACCCGACCCTCACGGGCCCTCTCTTCTTCAGCGCGTCCCGCCGCTTCGTCTCCCGCCGCAGCAACACGTCCGCCGAGACCGGTTCAATCGGGAAATGCGAGCTCGCCTGCGATGGTATCATCATCATCCCACCGCCCGCGTCCGCAGCATCCTCGTCGCCGTCCATGGTGTGTTGTTGGGGGCGTAATGGTAATTTAAGGTACTTTCCCCCGACCCCGCTCAGCGCCGCCGCTCAGCTTCGTACCACTGCCGTCTTCGGAGAAAATAAGGAGCAAAATCGTACCGCGTCATTTCCGAGTCTTGTCCTGTGGCAACCTTTCTTCCCAGCCCGCCAGGCGCGCGATTGCTGCTGAGCTCGAACCTGACGATGCAGTGAGGATGTCACTGGACAGGTCACATGATGGAGGAGCCAAATAAGGTTTCGGGGAAGCTGGGGGCGAGTCCCCCGTCGCCATCTCGATCAAGTCTCGGCGCAGACACTTTGGACAGGCATGTCCAGCCACCCTCAATGACATCATTCCCTTTTCTTGCATGAAATCTGGGCGTGGCACACCTCCATCTCCCCTTTGCTGAGATAACAAAGCCCCTTGCAGAGCATCCTTGCATGAATGACAAGTCATGCACATGCACATTAGCCTTCCGTATCAATGGGCTGATCCCTCGTTCCAAAAATATCATGCACACTCACTCAAATACTGCTGTAGGGATGAACACAATCCGAGGCCAAATAGTCTCAATTTCTTTTTTTCAATAAAGGCTAATTCATAACAATCTGCCGACGGACTGTTGGCTGCCTGCTCTATGCTATCCTCTTGTGTAGTATGCCTCTCCTGGGCCCAGAATACTTGTAGCAAAAGAGGCGGAAAGACGGGGGACCTATTCCCCCTTAAAGAAATATGATTATCCACGAAAGGTATCACAATACGCCAGGCAGCTCCTGAAAAAAGGTGCACTGTATTGGTGCAACCTGTCCGCCCTGGCCTTCGTAGCTCTCGTCCCGATGGCTTTCTCCAATATCCACCCAAACCAATTCGAGATCCCACCTAACCACTACTCTTCCCGCGGGTTCCAAAGTGATTGCTGCACAGATACCGTTGTGATCGAGCTCATTATCCGGTGTAGCGTGAAATGCTGCTGTGTCGTTTTTTGTTCAGAAGGAAATCGTGGCTCTTCTGGTTTTGTTCGACCCATGCGCGACTGACTGCTTGTCTGAAAGATAAATGTGGGCTACGCGCTCTTGCTTGCGCGCGCCATCGCCTTGACGTTGAGACGCTTTATTCTTCTCAGCTTCCTAAGGCCTGCGTCTCCACTAGGCGGCAGTTCCAGGGGCCGGAGGAGCCATGGCATCAGAGGCCTGGCGTCTGCGTCCTCCCTTCAGACTCTTGACTCGGGACAGGAAGCCTCCGGACGACTTGCCGGGGGCCTCCTCGGTGGGCGACTTGACGTCAGTAGTGTTGCGACGCTCGAGGGCATTGGCAGAGCCTCTGCGGGGGACCGGTGGAGGGGTTCCGGGTGACTTGGCGCCGTTGTCGGTACGCTTGACTGAGATGCTCTCAGGCTCCTTGCCGTACTCGGAAAAGAACGGGTTTCGCTCGCTCGTGTACGAGATGCTGGTGGAGGGCCCAGCACTGTCAGGAGACCTACGGGAGTGGTAAGCACCCTCTGGATTCGTCATGCGGCCACCAGGTCCGTACTCGCGAGGCTCCCTCTTCATGCCACGGATACGCTGAGCGATGGACTTGTTGCGCTTCAAGCCGTCGGCCTGGCTCTGCTGAGCCTGCTCTTGCTGGGTGCGCTGGATCGCCGTGCGTGCGGCGGGGGTTCCCTCGAGGAAGGTCGAGGTACCGAGACCCATGCTCTCCTCGCCGTGGAGGATAGAGCTGCGAGCTCGGGGATCGAACACGGCCGGCTCGTTCTTGTGCTGTTGGTAGGGATCTCTGGCTCCAGCGGAGGCAAAGTCAGCAGACGCATCGCCGTCATTGTTACCCATGAAAGTGGCGTGGTCGGGACGCTTGTTGAGGGGTCCAGCTCCGCCCAAAGACATGTTCAGCGAGTCCTTGGCGAAAGCCTGCATCGGGGCGCGGCGGCTGCCCTTTCGGTTGCGGTGGGGGTTTGCGGCGTCGAATGGGCCATCGTGGTGGAACACTGAAGTCGTTAGTATCGAGACATAGATCCAAGAGGTTCTGACCTACATCCGGTGCCGTAGATGCTAGTGGCGTCCAATTGATCAATCACATCAATCCGGCGGCTGGGCTTCTTAGGGTCCTTCTCCTTTCCTTCGCGAGCGCGGCGCTCCCTCTCACGACGTCTGGCCTCCTTGGCCTTCTTCTCCTCGTCGGTAAGCGGCTTTTCGATGTCAATCAGGAGCGAAGAATCCGAGTTCCGGCGAGGGCGACGCTCCTGAGGTCGTCGCTGCGGGGAGCCTGGAGGCCCAGAAGGTCGGGGCGGGCCGCCACTAACGCTGCCGTTGCCTTGCATTCTGCGCTGTCTCATCGCCTCCTCTTGGGATCTCGAGGGGCGGTGGCCGGGAGGCGGGGGACCACGGCGACCGGGGCCAGGAGGGCCAGGCGGGCGGTTTGCGGGAGGTCTGCTCCCTTCGGGCCCTTCGGGGCGTGAAGACTTCTTATCGTCGATGTTAAGGCCGTCCTGTGATGAAGATTGTCAGTCAACTCTGCGACGGTCGCAATCGCAGCGACCGGTAAATGCGTGTCCAGATTGAACAGTGCCCGAGTCGTGCAGGTTGGGCACTTACGAAAAGCTCCTCAGCGGTAGGCGAGGACGCCTTTGGGTCCAGCGTTGGTGCCATTGTGCCTGCTCCGATCAAGTTTGGTTGACTAGACGAATATGATGGATCGAGGAAAGGATTGCGCGAGACTGGGCGAGGAGGAGGGTCGTCAAAAGGCGAAGCGGGCGAGGTGGTATTGCTATAGGTACCGCCGGAGAGGAGTGGGGAGGCGGCGCGGTTGCGAAAGGGGTTGTTGGAGGAAAGATTGAGTGTTAAGCCGGCCGACCTGCTAGGTTGGTGACCTATTCCAAGGAAGTAAAGTCAGTAATAGACAAGAGAGAGACGGCACCGTGCATGCGAATGACGGCGAGGGGGATGGGATATGAAACAAGAGGGCCGTCTACATGACACAGCAGGTTCGACGATTGGGTGGAGCGGGCGTGGTGCTTGCGTTTGCTTGGGCGGCAGTGCAGGCCGTAAAAAGGGCGGCTCTCCTCCCGTTGGACAGGGCAAAAGTCAAAGGGGGAAAAAACCTGGGAAGATGGTGGCAGACAGGGAAGAAAGGGGTTGTGGTGGGTGGGAGCGGTGCCAGGCGCATATCAGTGCTTGATGCTTGGCTTACCTGGCTGTGCTGATTGTGCCGTTGACATTTTGGCGGTTGTGAGGTGTGGCACCCGTGCTTTTTGACGGGAGGGATAGATAATGAGGATGGACAGGCGGCGTAGTATTGAACTCAAGGGATCGGCCTTTTTTCGCGGGTAAAAAAAGGGGAGCTGGCCGAGAGAGCACGAGAGTCGTTGCTAGCAAGCTTGGTTTTCGTTGGCCTAAATGCCCGCTCCTAGCGTCATGCCTCTGCAGGGACGCCAAACAACGGGATTTTTGGGGGCCACTCGACGGTTCCTCGGCAGGTGTGCAAGCAAGCTGCAGGCCAGAGTGCGGGTGGTGCGGTCGCGGGAGTCGGGACCCGGAGAAGGTCGACCTGGGCAGTTGGGGATCAAGGCGTGGGCCTTCGGAGCGAGCTACCGCTTGGAAGGGGGAACAATCCGAAAAGGAAAGAAGAAAAGAAGGATGAAAAAAGGGGTGCGCGGTGACGACCGAAGGTAACGTCGAAGAGTCCAATAACAATTGAATATCGTATGTGGTGTAATGCAACTGATGCCGGCGTGCTGATTCTGGACGATGGATGGATGGATGGATGGTTTGTTCAGGGCCCCTTTGGTTCGGAGGGGGGCTGATGGATTATCGGATGGATTATCGGATTCAGGGGGAGATTGCTGGTATGCTGGTTAGCGACTGGATTAGCTAGGAATTTGGGTGGTAGGGCGGTGGATCTGGGGATCCATCCACCAGCGAGGTTGAAGGGGTTTGGCTGCTTGGGGCGGAATTGGGGGTTTATTTTTTGGGGGATCGCGAAGGATGGGTGACGCCGTGAATGGGTGAACTGGCAACCACACCTCGAGGTGCCATGCCGGTGGGCCAGAAAAGGAAGTGCAAGCTCACCTTCTTTTTCTCGTCCCTCTTGCTTGCTTTTTCTGTTTTCCTTATCCGGGACGCTGTAACACGTCTTTTTCTTGGAGCGAATCGGGCGGCTTAATATGCTGGCGATCCACGCTGGGG
Organism: Colletotrichum sp. SAR11_59; assembly: GCA_025328345.1. NCBI lineage: Eukaryota > Fungi > Ascomycota > Sordariomycetes > Glomerellales > Glomerellaceae > Colletotrichum > Colletotrichum sp. SAR11_59. Next base: position 38,910 of record JAKMXC010000320.1, read on the forward strand.
AGGCGGGCGATCGAAAAATCCAGATCTCACATAAGACTGCCAAGCGCAGATTTCGCGTGCCTGTGTTTGTATGCTGCGCTGCCGTGCCGTCGACTGACGGTCGCTGTGTGCGTGTGTGACGGTGACCTGCTCGGTGCGCCTGCAACACGGACCCGGATCGACCCAACTTCTTGGTGCCTGCGGTCAGTTCAAGTCGGACGAAGGACCCAACGGGGTTGCGTCGTGAGAAGACAAGGCGGCCGTGCTGCCAACTCTGTCTCGGTGCCGTTGACTGGGATGGGCTGGCGTCTCGCCTCGGAGGTGGCCCGTTGGAGCCGGTTGTCTTTTTTTATCTTGACCCTTCTTGAAGCTGCGAGGGAAACCGCCGGGGTAAATGCGCGTTGTCGGCTACGATGCGGTAATGTTTCTGCTGCGTGGTTCCTGTTCGGTAATAGAGTGGAAAATGGTGTTTGTGTGGTTGTGTGGTTGTGTGGATGTATATCGGTGTCGCTATTGCCGGTTCGCTTCTCGAGGGAATGCGGGCGTCGGTATGTGCTGGAACGGGGTATTTGATGCGGCGTGGAGGAGGATTGCGGCAGAGGTTGAAGATGGTGAGAGAGGGTTCGCGAGTGAGCGAAAGAGTGGTGTCGCGGCGGCAGGCGAGAAACGAAAGAATTGAAGTTTCGAGCCGGGGCGGAGAGAGCAAGGCAAGGTAGGAACTCGCGTGTCCCTGGTGCGAGTGGTTGTTGTTGCGAGCAGTGACAGAGGCAGGCGGTGGAAGAAAAAGCTTGGGGTACCTTGAGGTGATGGAGGGTACAGGACAGGAATCTTGTGAGGCAGGAAAGAGCCAACGAGGCAAGAGTTGAGGAAGGAAGAAGAGGAAAGGGCAAATGAGGGACAGAGCAAACAAACAGCTAAGCTGAGCTGAGCTGAGAGTAAGGTAAGGAAGGTCAGGTATGGTAAGGTAAGGTAAGGTAGGTACGGCAAGTGAGGTTTAAGCGGGGAAGCAGAAACAGGCAAGAGCAATGATTTATTAGAATTAGGTTAGTTTATTCAGGACAGCGGCTGAAATACGGATGCAAGTGCAGAGGCAAGTGCAGCCCAGGCCCGGTCCTGCCAAAGAGGTCCAGTGTTTCCAGTGTGGTGAGGGTGAGGGTGAGGGTGAGGGAAGGAAGGAAAGAAGCAATCAATGGATGGAAAGGACGACTTCCACTGCACCTTCCTCACTTCCGATCCCCGCGCATGCCACCCGCCCCGATCACCTTCCTTCCACTCATCAGACTGGACTTCTCTCCCCTCACCTCACTCACCCTATGACCCTCACGCCCTCCTCCCCTCAGCCCGGGTTTGTGGCTGCATCGTGGGCGCTGGACGGTGGGCGGTGGGTGGGCGGTGGGTGAGCGGGCACGGCATGGTCTGTCACTGCTTTCCTTTGTCTTTGACAGAAACGGTACTTCCGCCTCCTACCACTTTTGTTTTCTTCTCTCGAGTACCTAACCTTGGTCTACTTGCCTCACCTGTCCTTGTCCTGCCTTGCCTACCGGCTTTCGGCTTCAAGCCCGGGCGTTTCTTGGAGAACAACAACATCGTCACCATCGAAAACCCTCTGAGGTCCCTCGTCGCCGCAACGCTTAAACCCTCGACTCCTTCCCGCGTCTGGGTCTGTCTGACATTGCACCACAACGATTGGGCTCGAGCTCCAAGGCCTGGCCCTTCTCCCACGCGCCCTCCTCAGATTTTAAAATGGATTCACCCAGCTTGTTCAACAAACGATGATCCACCGCTGTTCTGCACGTCTGCTGCTCTACTCTCGAAGCGGCATCGCGGAATGGGGTCCTGGAACACTAGCAACGACCAACGCGGGAGTGATGGTCCTCGGTCGACCGGGGTGCAGACCAGACGTGCCGACGACACACCCCAGGACCCCTAATAATCCTAATTATTCTAAACCCGACCACCGCAACTGCAATTCAACAAATCAACAGCCCGCCACGACGACAGGGGACCGACGTGCCCAGACTCTCTCTCGCCTGCTGCTGCTGCACCTTCGCTTGCGAATGGAGTTCCGCAAAATAAGACGACGGTGACAATTGACAGATGAGGACCGCCTGCTCATCCAGACATGCACCCAGAATTGACCCAGAAAATCAAACACCACGGCCACTACCACCTGCTCATCTCGACCAGGCCCGGACGGATCCTGCCTGCAACACCAGACGAACACCTCACACACCACCAAACGTGCAACTCCCGCCGCCGACGCTGGAGCCATCTGACCGACAATGCACCCCATCCCCATCCGCCTGCACGCCCACCCAGAACAAATGCTCCCACGAATAGTTCTGCGGTACGGATAGAGAGCAGTGCCATATGCACAGCCGGCTACTACCGACCGGCCCTTCTTTGGGCCACGCTACCTGGACTTGGCTCGGTGTCAGAGGGTGAACCTGTGGCATGTACCTGACGTCGCCAGGTCTTACAGAGTCGTTTCTTGGACGAAAAAACACCACCAGCAAAGACCTCTCGGTGCTCTCGGTACCTGCCCTGCCCACGCCGGCGCGGCTCTCCTCCACCCAGACCCAGCTTTTCCCTCTTTTCTTTTCTTTGATGAAATGGCACACATACGTAACAACACAATCTCGTCCCGAACAACCCGTCCGTCTTCAATCGGGTCGTCGAGCTGGTGACACCACGGCTGCACTGCGCTGCACTCGATCAAGACGAAGGATGGAGCTGTTTGTCCGCCCCGGTCCATGTTCCCTTACCTCCCATTTGGACATGACGAAAATCACACAGTCACACAGGGACCTGGTTCGCCGCCCGCCTTCTCGACTTTGCTGGACGCAACCTCGTGTAGGCCCCCTGGTCGTCCACCTTACGCTAAGGAAGCATGGGGTGCAGCACCGTGGACGTCAGACCAGCCAATGCACCTCCTCCAACTGCTCCAAATGACCCAATGCCTTCAATTTCGCACCAGCCTCGGGTTGCCTCGACTGCACCAACAACAGCCAGCCCTGTTCTTACCGCTATTGTGCACGGATACCGCAGACTAGCTGCAGCTTCCGACGTCTGTGTCTGCATAGCTCTTTCTGTCACCTCACGCACGAAAGAGCCCGTCGTTTCCTGCTGACGCGTGACGCTCCCAGGAATCTCGAGCCGTTTGCTCCCCCACAAGGCCCGGCCATCTCGGTGGCGTCCAATGGTCACTCTTCATCGGACAATTCACTTTGTCTTTTCGATCCCAGCTCCCACCCGAGCGCAAACAACCAGTCACTTCATCATCAGTGCGTCAAACCTAAGAGATTCGGGCAGAGAACAGACCCGCTTTGTTTGACTACGGTGGGAGATACAGATACGCATCCGCTGTATGTATGTCGTTATCTGCGGGATCAAGATCGACCCGCGACTCACTCAGCAACCGCGCATGTTGACTTGCCGATTTCCTTTGCCAAGCCGAACTCCGAACAGGGAAGTTAGGATACAACACGCAGCCAGCTGGCAACCTCCGGGGAGGGAGACGGCGGACGCCCTCTAAGCCCTCCCATCTCAGCCTCCCGTCTCTCCTCACATGCCAACGGGCTTGGCAGTGCAACGAACAACGCGCAAGCGGTCCCAAAAAGACGCTGGCAGGCTACACGCCGGCTGGTTGAGTCCAGGCCAAATACCCAACAACACTTGGCAACAATAACATACAAAAAACAATGCTTCGATGGACCATCTCGTGGCGTCAAGCACCGCGTCCTGTGCTTGGGCTGCCCTTGCAACCTTAATGCCCTGGCGCGCATTCTGACAGCTGTGCCCCGAGCCCCCCTTTTCTTCTTCTTGCTTGAGAGATCGGGGAGCCGCCTTCCGTCGTTGCGGTCCTTCGTGGAGCACCGGCAAACAGCGTCATCCCGGACTCACGTCGCCAATCTGAAACACAAGCGAGCCTTTTATGAAGAAGAGCATTGGAGCAAAATCTGACGATGGAGCTTGTTCAATATAAAAGACGATCATGGGGAATTTGATTAATATCTACAGCTGCGGTAGTTGATCCATCGGTAATGAAATCCAGGCAAAAGCGCGATCTTGCACAGATTGGCAGATTGCACCGCGACTGTGCCTGACGAGGACTCCAGTCGTTGCATTTCTTTTCTTGTCTCCATCGCAGACCATGCGCCCCGTCATCAATATCCCCTATTTTTGTGCCATCGCGTGCGCCTGAGTGGCCACAGCACTGGCTGCTGGCCGTGCTCCCCATCCACTCTGATGCGGCGATGCAATCAAGCGAGTCGTTCGTCTCATTTGCGGCGATGGGCAATGAACCGCCTCAGGCGCCGTCGAACCACTAATGCCCACTAAGCCCGAACCCATCGGCTGCTGGGTACCGAATCACGAATCACACAAGAAACCTGCTGCTCGCTGTCATGAACACCTATGCTTTCACGGCCGGGTCCCCCGCGGAACCGAAGAGCCTTGTTCTGCGCAGCCCGACCGAACATCCATGAAGCCTGTCTCAACATGATGGGAAACACCTGGTCCGGAGCATGCGGACAAGATCCAGAGCTTCGGCCTCGTCCGTCTGGAATCTTCCTGGCCTTTACCAAGGCAGATGCAACGGCGTCGAGAGCCCCTTTCCAAGAACCACTTCGGCCGTGCCAATGTCACCTTCGGGAGAGCGCATCAGTCAACATGTCTTGTCCTCTAGACGGTGCAACCGCGTCGTCGGCACTTACCCGGTCCTCTCGGCGCCCAATACTCGCCTGTCTTGGAAATGTCGAGCTTGTCCGTCCAGGCGATGAGACTCTCGGCCGCCTTGTCGGGCGTCACGGCTGGGCACCCGAACATTAGCGATTCACAGTTTGTTGGAAGACATTTCCTGAAAACAAACTTACCACCTCCGTCATCCCAGTACTTATCAAAGCCGACGCCTTTAGTCATCTCGGTCCGCATGAAGCCCGGGTGGACGATGCTGACGATGACGCCCTTCTCCTTGAGGTCGAGACTCAGCAACTTGCCGACCATGTTCAATGCAGCCTTGCTCGCATGGTGCGCATAGTTGCCGCCGCCTTCTTTCTCGTGCCTGAGAGTGATGCTCCCAGACTCTGACGACACGAGCACAATCTTGGAGTCCTTCTGCAGCAAGCCGGCATGCACCAGGGCATTGACAATGAAGACGGGTGCTATGGAGCTGGTCGTGTACATGCGTTGTTCTTCGGACCAGTTCGGGCCCTTTTCGGCGCTGAGGTCTTCGGTCACGAAGTAGCCCGCCGTGATAATCTGCCGGCGTCAATGGTCCGATCGAGCAAAGGTTCACCGGTATGTAAGGGACGACCTACCACGGCCGACAACGGCTTCGAGCCGCCCAGCAAACTGACCAAGTGGTCACCGACCTTGGAATCCATCAGGTCGACCTCCGGCAGCCACTTGACACTCTCCGGAAATCCCTTTTCCGGGCCAGCCTTGGACCGCGTCGTGCCGTAGACGGTCGTGCCGGACTGCGCGGCATATTGCTTGGTCAGAGAAGCTCCGAGACCCCGAGTGGCCCCAACGATCAGGATCGGAGACATGGTTGCGTGTGGTGGGTTTGCTTTCTGCTTCAGGGCGAAATGTTTTTGGTTTCTATTTCTGTTCACTTTTCCAAACGATGTTGGAATGCGGCACCGTTTAAGATATTTAATTTGAGGGGCTCTAGGGAGATCACTGAGGAATGTGAGGGACGGAGGCTGTAAGACACAACGAAAGCCTCCTCTCAAGTCGTGACGTAGGGATGAGAACTCCCCCGTTGGCGTGCGGTGCGCGGCGGGGGAGGGGTTGGGCTGTGATGACGGCTTATCGATAAAGCTTGCGTGAGGTGCTGACTGATCGGGGTCGAATCGTGTTAGTCGACCGAGAAACCTTTCGCTTTCCTCGTCTATCTCGCCTTTTGGTCTGCAGTATGGAACCTATTGTGCGAGAGTATCGCACATCGCACTCGACGGCGTCTCACGGGGTCGCATGCGATGATTGATTGATCGGGGTCGAAGTGCGCCTCAACCGAGAGCCCCTCGTTTTCCTCGTTCTCCTCGTCTTCCTCGCCCTTTCTTCTCTTTCTGCAGTTCTGAACCTTTCATGCGAGACCATCATGTACAGTACGCGACTGACTCTCTCAGGAGAGTTTTGTCCGCATGTGATGATGGACTGACTAAACACCGAGGCGAGTGCCGCAACTTCACTTCGACGTTATCCGTCAACACCGGAGGCGCAGCAACCCGGGACGAGTGCCCGGATCCGACCGCCGTCGAACTCGGCATGATGACTTGCATGACTTCGTCTTAAGAAAGGCCAGGCACACATAACAGCTGATCGGCGCGGGATCCGACCGAGTGGATGGGGGTCAGGAAGCTGTCAAAAAAGAAGCCTGGCCGCCCGCCCGACCTTCCGGCGCGGGTGCCAAGCGCCGTTCAGCAGCAACGTGCATGGTGGGTGGGCTGGGGCTGGGCATAAGACGGCGGTCAATGCCGGCGACACGGAAGTAGAGTACTGATGGGTGAGGTATGTTGCTCTCTGCTTGTTTGAAACCAATGCCGTGGTTTGGTTTCTGTGTGCGTGCAGAGAGTTTCGAATCCGTTCCCCCCCTCACGAACCCTGCGCGTTGACATGTGTTTGGGGCTGCTTAATCTGGAAAGATGATGGGTGGTGTTCGGCAGCGGGCGAACGAACCATCACACATCGAATTCGTATTCGTTTGCCTGTTGGGGAACCCTTTTTCGAGAAGCTTGCAACGCTGCTGCAGCAGCGTTGCGCGGCCTGGCGTCTGTGGTTAGACATAGATATTTGCCGTAACCCTCGAAATAATTCTGCTGTTGCATCTTCAACTTACATTCATCGTCGTGGAGCTTACGCTGGTAAAGATCAACCGCCAAGATGGCCTTGAGTTACGGGAGTCTTGCTCTCTACACAACCGCATTCACCTTTATCTACGTGAGTGTAAAACCTCACATTTCAAGATTCTCAATCTGACCGCGTCGCAGTACTTCCTCCTGGGCATATACAATGTCTTCTTCCACCCGTTGCGCCACTACCCGGGCCCTCTCCTCTGGCGAGCCAGCCCGCTCCCCAAGAACATCTACATGCTCCGCGGCCTGTACGCCAAGAAGGCGCGGGAGATCCACGAGACGTATCAAGGCACCATCCGCGTAGCGCCCAACGAGCTCTCCTACATCCAACGTAAATTCAACCCCAAACCCCGTCCGCTGCCAAACCAGCACCGGTGAAAACTAACACACTCACGCAAAAACAGCACAAGCATGGAAAGACATCCTAGGCCGCCCGCTCAAGTCCGAGATGTACAAAGACATGCGCTTCTTCGGCGGCGACGCCTTCGGCCGCGACAGCCTCGTCACCACGCTCCCCGAGGAACACACCCGCATGCGCCGCATCTTCAGCCACGCCTTCAGCAACACGGCCCTCAAGGCGCAGGAGCCGCTGCTCATCAAGTACGCCGACCAGATGGTGGACACCATGGGCGCCCTCGCCAGCCGCAACGACGCGCGCGCCGTCAACATCGTCGACCTCTTCAACTTCTGCACCTTCGACGTCATGGCCGACCTCACCTTCGGCGAGCCGCTGCTGCTCCTCGAGCGCGGCGACTACCACCCGTGGGTGCACGGCCTCTTCTCGGGGCTCAAGTACGTCATCTACGGCGTCGTGCTGCTCGAGTTCCCCGTGCTGGGCCCGCTGTGCGAGCGCGTGCTGGCCGCGCCGATGAAGCGCGCCGCGCAGGACCACATGGACTTCGCGGGCGCGCTGGTCGACCGCCGGCTGGCGCAGAAGGACCATCCCAAGCCCGACATCTGGAGTTTTGTCGTGAAGCACCAGGGCGACGAGAAGGGGCTGAGCGGGCGGGAGATGCACGCGAACGCGGCCATGTTCATGGTTGCCGGGACGGAGACGACGGCGACGGTGTTGTCGGGCGTGGCGTACTACCTGCTGCGCAACCCGGCGGTGCACGCGCGCCTGACGGCGGAGATCCGCGGCGCGTTCGCGAGGACGGAGGATATCAACACGGATAGGCTGGTGCAGCTGGAGTACTTGAACGGGGTGCTGATGGAGGGGCTGCGGATCTATAACCCGGGCGGGTCGGGGATGCCGAGGATCGTGCCGGAGGGCGGGGCGGAGATTTGCGGGGAGTTCATCCCGGGCGGTGTACGTCGTTGAAACTCCGTTAGGTTGTGTAAGGTGCTGGGCTAACGTGTGAGAGCAGACTTGGGTCTCGGTCAACCCGTACGTCGCCTTCAGCCACCCGGACAACTGGGCGCGGCCAACCGAGTTCCTCCCGGAGCGCTGGATCCATCCCGAAGATCCGGAGTGGAGGGACGACAAGCGGGAGGTCCACGAGCCGTTCTCGTACGGGCCGAGGAACTGTTTGGGAAAGAAGTGAGTTGCAGTTACCCCCTCTTTACATATACGCCCTTGTATCCCTGCAGTTGAGAGAGTACGAGTAGTTCGACGGGCTGACGCGCGTGTCTAAAAGTCTTGCTTGGCTTGAGCTTCGTCTGATGCTGGCCAAGACGCTCTGGCACTACGACCTGGAGCTGTGCCCGGGCATGGAGGACTGGGTCGATCAGAAGAGTTACCTGACGTGGGAGAAGGGGCCTTTGATGGTGAAGCTGATCCCTGTTAAGAGAGACTAAAGACAGATTATGGGAACGGTGGGCGTGACGGAAGATTGGGGTGTAGATGCTGGGTCCCTGGCTTGGATAGGCTTATGAATCATGAACATTTCTCTTCGATTGGCACACTTTTGATACTCTGCGTGAGGAGAGCTGACTATACGGACAGAGACGACAGAGACGACAGACAACAGTACATTCGTAGAGGGAAACTCTTCCCGGCCTTCGCTCTCCCTCACAGGCTCACGCAAGGTGCCGTCTTTAGGTATTTTGCCCTCATCATCTACTGTAGGCCCAAACGACATCCACTTCAAGTTTCCCAAGCCGAGTGACCCTCACCCAAATAATATGCTACTACGCCGTGCACAGAACCCAGCAACACCCTATCATGAAAAATGACAAATACGTTCTCGAAACTGGCGGCCTTCTCTTGACTGGTGTCAGACATTGGCGCGACTGGTTGTCCACGAACCGGCGTCGTCTTGCGATGGAACGCACCAATGGCTTTGGTGCGGTTTCACACTCGTCGCCCTTACGGATGCACACGCGGAAGTGTTCGATGATGGGGTTCTTCGGTATCTGATTGGAGCGTTTTTGGGTTTGTGCAAATTGCGACTTCGGATGAACGCGTTCGTGTGGGAGGCCGGTGGTGACCTTCGGACGAAAGTGTGGAATGATGTCCTCCATGTTTGCCGCAGGATCAGGTGATGAATAACCATCTGTACTTGAGTGTAAGAGGGTTAATACTCATCAAAAGGTACGCAGAGATGGCGGGGGTGACCAAGTTATCACCATTGTGTGATGAGAAACCACTCGCCTGCTCTTTCACGATCAGGACTACATTCGGTCGAGCAACAGTGTCTAAAAAGCCGAGGGAAAGTTCTTCAGCAGCTGAGAACCCCACTCGAATTGCTTTACAAGATAGGACCAACCACTACCTCTTCTTTAATACCTGCCCAAGCGCTGGTGATCACTCATCGCGAGGAATATTGGGCAATATGTAAACATGCCTTCAAGCTCTGAGTATTTGCCCACGGATAATTTGGTCGTGAGGTGGGATCTACAGTATAAATTCCTCCCAATTTTCCACAAACATGCATGTTTTTGACTTCCCCAAGAAAATGGTCCAGTCTCCTCGTGCGTTTGAATAGAACGTGCTATCGGAAAAGCTGCATCGCGTCCCAGATACCTTCACGACAGCTGTCCCTCTGAGTAGGCAACATGGTTACGTTTCCACTCTCATCGCTTTCCACGCATACTTACGAATACATTGAAAACCCGGGTGAGAACCACAGAGCCGGGGATAATCATTGACTAAAGGGCTTGATCTCCGGCAGCGTTCGCAAACGTCGTCGCGAGAATCCGGAGTCAATAGTTTGCAGGATCTGACCATGTGTCTAACTTCGAGATGTGTACTAACTGCTTTAGAATGATGAGCTGACGCCCATTCATGCCTTAAAAGCTGGATTTCAAAGCGTAGGCAGAATTCAATAAGTTCGTGCCAACGACATCTTCTGTCCAGGCGGCACGAGACAGTTCATGAGGTGCCTCTGAGTCGGTTGGAGGCCGTTGTCTCACAGCTGGCAGTGGCGTATATGTTTGGTATCTACTTAAAGACACCGTGTCTGCAACAGAACTCTTTCCACTCTCACAATCGTTGATGAGGGTTGGTTCTTCCTCTCCTCAGCTTCCTTTGTCTAAGGCTCGAGAAGGACATTCGTATCGGTCTAAAACGATCATGACGTCGGGACAAGATGCCAGCTACGAAGAAATGGGCTATTCCAAATCACCGAAAGAATACCCCTACGAAAGTGATGAGAAATAGCAGGTAGTTGCGATGCTCTGGAAACACACATCGTGATCAGGGGGCATCGTGTCATTGCGGTAAGATGGCGGCAACGCTTCTACAAGTTGCTCGTGCGAAATCGTAGTAGAACCCCATTCATTTGTTGGGTTTGTAGCTCGCCTGCTTACTGTACTTATACGGTAGCGAGTACGTTCAAGCTCATGATGTGGTCAAAGAGAATAAAACCAAGCCGTCTGTTTATTAAAGTCCAAAGGGAAAGCCAGTGTGTCTGTTAGGCCGTTGTTTGCTTCCATTAGATAATGGGATATCTCTTCCGGCTTCTACAAACCCTTTCTTTGACTAATAGGAAGCTTGAATTTGGGACCCGTGCGTATTCCAACGTGATTTCTGGAAGTTCTAGAAGAGAAATGACGAGAGACGACACCACGAGTTCCCAGCGGGCTTCGTAAAGTCGGAGCCTCGGGTAATGCGAAAGTCACATCTGCGCACTTGTAGGAATTATTCGTCCCTCTACTGTTGCTTTGCGGGTTCTTGGCCAATGAAACAAATGCCTCTTTTATATATCTGCGATGTCAACGCTGTGTCCGTTTCGAGGCCAAGGTGCGCATACCTGTGCCAGACTTACCATCCTCAGCCACGTGCTCAACTCCCCCGGGGAGGCCCAATCTCTCATGTGACCAGATAATCGTGATAGCGTCGAGACTCACAGTAAGCTTCCTGATATAAGTGTTAGGCTGCCCCCAAATTAGGGCTGAGATCCAGAACTCGGAAAAAATGCCTCTTTCTCACCGATGTAGTGCAAAGATATCCAGGGAAAACTTTCCAAGGCGTCGAAGGCGTCAATGCCCACTGGACTCAAAGGTCATCATTTGTGGCCTCATCGATTCCTAAGGCATCGTATACGGGCGAAACTGCTGGAATGCTCCAATAGAAAGGCTTAGAAGGGACAACGAGAATCTTAACCGCCATTCCTATTGCTAGGTCCTTGCGCCGCCCACAAATCCACAATGAGTTCGTATGACACAACGCATGGGGTCGATTCAATGATTAGGTCAGAAATGAGCGCGACTGTTGAGCCGACTAAACCTGTTGATGTAAAAGATTAAGTAGCTCTCGGCCGCAACCACGACGATGACAGCAGAGTCACAGAACGTATAGCCGCCATGGTACAGCCAGAACAGTCGGTCTCCTAAAGTATGTCCATCGAAGAGAAAAACACCTTCAACCACCACCGTCTCATCAACTAGTAGACACCAATAGCCTCACCAACGACGCTCTTGAAGACCCCATTAGGATCAAACTGCTCCCTAACGGCCTTGAAGCGAGCAATGTGCTATCACCGAAGTCAGCTGCTATTCCCCCACTGATAACACAGCAGGCAAGACTTACATCAGGATCCAGGTTCTTCGTCGCATTCGCAAAGATTTCTCTCGTGTTCTTAGTCCAGTGCGGGCGGCACGGGAACTCATCGATGAGGACCTTGGCAAGATTATGATCTGTTCACAGTCAGCACCCCATCCTCTTCACAACCCAAACAGACAGTAACTCACAGAAAGGCTCGTTGAACCGGCTGTGGTCACCCACAGTCGGCCTAAACGTCGGGAAGTCAAACATAATAGCCCCCTTGCTCCAATCCGCGCCGTCGCTCGTGTTCGTCGCCACCTGGCTCAAAAACCCCTCAAACGGCCGCCCGAACTTGATGTTGATCCCACTGCGGTACGTCGACGTCATCACGACAAGCTTCTTCAGCTCGTCGTCAAACAGCTGCCGCACGCGCCGCAGCATCGCGTTCGCCTGCGTGATCGGGAACGCCAGCTCCATCGTGTACCCCTGCACGCCGACCTCCCACAGCGGCCGCTGGTCCGGGTACAGCCCGCCGATGAGCACGTCGTAGTTCCACCCGTAGACGGGCCACGTGTCGATGGCCGTGTTGGTCGTCTTCTCGCGGAAGTTGGGCTTGGACCACAGGCCGAAGAAGATCTCCTCCGCGAGCATGTTGGACGTCGGCAGGTAGCGCCCGCTGTCGAGCAGCGTCTTGGCCGTGTTGCCCTCGAGGTCCGTGACCGAGAAGGTGTTTTGGAAGCCCTGCTGCTCCGAGATGTTGGTGGGCACGACGTCGTAGTAGCGCCAGTGGAACTTGCGCTTGTAGGGCCACCACTGGATGGGATCAGCTGGCGGGACGCCTGGTGTGTTTTTGTGTTTGACTTACCCAGAAGTTTGCCGTTGCGTAAGGGGAGATCATGCCGTAGATATCGCCGTCGAGGACCTCATCCTCTTCCAGACTACGTCCAGTCAGACCCATCATAATCCCAAAACAAAAAGCAAAAAGGCAAAACTCACGTCTTCTGGTCAGCATAGACCTTAAAGTCAGGATAAATCCTAAACTTCATCCTCACAATAACCCCCAGCAGCCCCAAACTAGTCGACGCCGCCAGCCACTCGTCGCTTCCCTCGTCCTTCACCACGTGCCTCAGCTCCCCGTTCCCGTCCACGATATCCAGCTCCAGCACGCCCGCCGCCACCATCGAATCTTCCCGGATGCTCGACCGGTGCGCGCCCATCGCTACGCACCCCGCCAGCGTGATGTTCCAGTTCACGAGCGTGTACCCCGCCGACGCGCCGCGCGCGTGCAGGTACTCGGCCAGCTGCAGGAACGTGACGCCCGCCTCGATCACCACGGTGCCGCCCTCCAAATCAAAGTCCGAGATGCCGTTGACCTCCTCCGTGCGGATGATCACCGTGTTCGCGTCGTCGGAGCACATGGTGTCGTACCACATGTGGCCCTTGCCCGAGGCGCGCACCTTCTGGCCCGCGGCGACGGCGTCCTGGACGAGGGACTGGATCTCGGCGACGGAGGTGGCGTTGTGGACGGCCGCGACGTCGTTGCAGGCCGGGAAGCCCGGGCCGTCGAAGGTGTTGTAGGGGGCTGCGAGGGCGAGGGGGAGCGCGGCTGCTGCCGCGAGGGAGGGGAGGGGCTTCATTCTTGCGGTTAAAGGGGGAAGCAAGAGGGTGGAAAGATCAAGGAAGGAGTTTGAGATCTCCTTGGCAGGAGAGGGACGGATGGCATGGAATTTGGGATGAACTGGAGTTCACTTATGCCACTTCCTCCCCGCTCCCCCATCTCGTAAATACGACCGCATGGTAAACCACGCGATGCCACAATCCCCTCTCCATCAACCGCGGAACCAAGAACACAAGAAGGTTTTCATGTGATGCCGGCTCTTCATCACCTCTCAACAATAACAAATCCCCTCACAAACCAGGAACAGGCATTCGCATCACGTCACGCAGCATCCAGGACAGGAACATCACGTAACATTGGGAGATGTAAGTCACCCATAAGAGCAAAGATGGTCCCCTCGCGTACACTCTCAAAGCTTTCTTACCTACAGACAGAGAGGGCAGCAGACCACCATCATCTGCGAGCCAAGACGGACCAGGCAGCCTGACAGAGACATTGGAGCCGATGGGCGATGTAACGGTGCAGTGACAGCGGGCCAAACGCGGGGTTGGGGAGAGAGGATAGGGGGAAAGGGAAGGGAAGATCCTTATTTCTGTCGAGTTTCCTGTTTGGATTCACGGACTGAAATGTATGCGCATGTCGGGAGGGAAGCGTGGTTATCCGCGACCACGCAGAGCGGAGTGCGATATTTTGAGGAAGTCTTCATAGCCCCGGTACCATAAAATCTTTGATGGTGGTGGTGTCAAATTTGGCTTTTAAACCATCAACGGAGCTCTCAACTAGCGCAAGGTCCGCAAACGATGGACAGGGGGGCGGACAGATTCTGGGGTAGACCGGGGGAAGATTGAGTTGATGGTTGGCTGTCACTGGAAGAAGAAGGTGTGTGGGCGTGTAAGCGCCGGCCCCTTTCGGGAGGGTGGGGTTCGGGTGACCGGGCCAGTTTTCGGCCGCATCGCCGATGTGCTCCGCAGGGAAGGCTTTTCTGTGTATTTGTATACTACCAGTATTTCAGAGTACGCCTAAGCTGAGCGAAAAGACTTAGTCATGATAGTAGAGAACGATAATTAAAAGATCACCATGAACCAACATGGTTTCAGTCGAATTCTGAAGGGGAAAAGACCATACCATCACAGAGTTCATTAGAGGCAAAGACGATACTTATTATGAACCGAAGAGGCGTAGGTAGGGTAGCGTAGGGTGCCCGAAACATCTATTCTTCTCTACCGACAAAAGAACACACAATAAGCTACAACACAACCCCAATATTACCAAAAAAGGGTAGCACAGTTCTACAACTGTTCGCCTTTCTTTTCAATGCATCATCCAATTAGAAATATAAAAAGTTTACAAACCATCTTCTCGTTTCCCTCCCCCGTTCTCTCTCTCCAAACAATACAAACATCTCTCTCACGCACACCGTCGGAATAAAAACCACTTTAAAACTGTGACAAGAATTAACTCCCCGAGATCTCTTTTCCATGCGAGCTTTGGGATCTGATGCTTATTGACTTCATAAACTTGTCGTTGAAAATCATCGCTCTCAGGCCGTGGGCATAGGGAAGGGGAGGAGAGTGGTCGCCCCGATGAGCCAGGAGCCCGTGGTGATGCGGCAGAACTCGCCGGTCGGGGTGGGCTGGCCCTCGGTGTAGAGGCCGGGGGGCAGGGTGAGGGTGCCGGCGACGTTGGGGGTCTGGGAGGGCACCTGGCCAGTGCCGGTGATACCGGGGTTGGTGATGACGGTGCTGAAGGTGAAGGAGGCGGTGGTGTCGATGCCGGCGCTGACGCTGACGCTGACGACGGTGGAGATGGATCCGGCGTCGATGCGGATGTAGATGCTCAGGAGAACGCCGGCAGGAACAGCCTGGCGCTTGGCCACCGAGGAGCGACCACCGCAGCGCTGGAGAGGGTTGCCAGGGCACTGGGTGTTGCACTGGTTCTCGGAGACCTGCTGGGTCTGGGAGTTGTCGATGAAGCTTCCGCAGTAGCAGTCAGTGCCGAAGACACCGATGAGCTTGCTTCCACCGCAGGCGGCGATACAGCTGTCGATGGTGAGGGCGTTGTCCTGCTTGACCAAGAGGAACGAGGGGAAGCCGCCGCCGGAGCTGAAGCAGCCCAAGGAGGCGTAGTCTCCAATGGTACCGGGGTTGGGGGCGACGGTGGTGACGGCTCCAGAGCTGGTAGCTGTAGCGCCGGTGTCGGTGCCAGAGGGGCCGACGACAGAGGTGCCCGAGGGACCGATGATGGTAGTGCCAGAGGGGCCAATAATGGTGGTGCCAGAGGGGCCGACAATGGTGGTAGCGCCGGAAGTAGGAACGACTCCGGAGGTGGGGACAACGCCGCTGGTGGGGACGACACCGCTGGTGGGGACAACTCCAGAGGTGGGGACAACGCCGGAGGTGGGAACAACACCGCTAGTAGGGATAACGCCAGACGTAGGAACGCCGCTGGTAGGAACGACGGGCGTGGTGGAGGACGCGGGCAGAGTAGTTCCGCTGGGAGCGCACTGGGAGCCTGGCATTGGTTAGTAAAGGGACACATACGAGATCTATTTCCATGTACTTACTGGGGACGACGTTGAAGGAGACAGTCGTGCAGCCGCTGGGCACGTTTCCAGCAACGGCGGGGTTGGCGAAGGTGGCATAGACCTGGCCAGTGGCGTCCTGGCAGAAGCCAGCCTGACCGCCGAAGAACGAAGGGTTGGTCCAGGCGAAACCGCTGCCGGTGACGGCAGTGAAGGTTGCAACGATGGATCCAGTCTGGCCGGTGCGGAGCGGGGCGAAGAGGACACCGGGGCTGACACCGAAAGCGGCGCCGTCGATGGTGAGAGTGCCGGAGGCACCGAGCCTGAAGACGGAAGCCTGCTGGCAGTTGGTGGGGTTCGGGCTGCCAACACGACCGACATAGGTGACGGCACCAGTCTGACGCTTCGCGACCTCCTCGATCTTGCGCTTGAGGATGGCACGCTTCTGGGCAGGCTGGGCAGAAGTGGTGTTCGCGAAGTTGAACGTGCTGGTGGAAGGAACGCTGACCGGAGGGGAGGTGATGGAGAGGCTCGAGGTGGGGATGGTGATAATCGGGGAGCTTGAAGCAGCGGCAGAGCTGGAGGAGGCAGAAGAGGCAGAGGCACTGGAAGCGCTGGAGGCAGACGAGCTGGAAGCACGAGAGCTTGAGGCGCTGCTGGAGGCGGCGGAACTGGCGCTCGAGGACGAGGCGCGAGAAGACGAGGCGGAGCTGGAGACGGAAGAGCTGGGCGCACGGCCACCGACAATTCCGAGAATGAAGTCGGTGGCACTGGCTGCTGCGGGAGAGGAGACGGCGGGGCTGTTGCCGGCGGAGGAAGCGGGAGTGGCACCAGCAGAAGAGGCGCCGGTCGAAGCACCAGCGGAAGCACCGGTCGAAGCACCGGCAGAAGAGCCCGCAGGCGCACCAGTAGAAGCACCGGCACCAGTGGAAGCAGCGGAGGAGCCCGACGCACGAGAAGTAGCAGCAGAAGATCCAGCAGAAGATCCAGCAGAAGATCCAGCAGAAGATCCAGCAGAAGACCCAGCAGAAGGTCCAGCGGCGGTCGTGCTGGCAGGAACAGATGCTCCAGGAGGCGCAGTGTTGACGGCCACGACAGGAAGGGAAGACTGCGAGAGGGTGACACTGGCCTGCTGGACGGCGACCTGGCTGGCGGGAATGGCCATCGCAATCGGCATGGGGTCGTAGGTGCCAGTCTGACGCTTGGCGTTGTTGGATGCCTTGCACTGCGCGGGGGCGATGAGAGGAAGGTCGGTTCTCAGTGTGTTACCGCAGTTGCAGATGCCACGCTGGGCTCCAGACATGGAGGCGCCCTTGCCCGCGCAAGTCGCCGCGCAAGAACCGGGAGTAAAGGCGGTGCCAGCCTCGGGACCAGTGCCATCGGCGAACGGCGACTGTCCAGCGGGCACACCTCTGCAGCCCTGAGAAACAATGACGTAGTTGACCGCCACTCCGTTGACCGTGAGCGTGGAAACAATGGCTTCACCGGGCTGAATGTCCAAGAAGTTGTTGAAGGCCTGAGGGGTGGTGCTAAGCACGGCAATGCTTCCGCCGGGGGCGCTGGAGGCCGACGGAGAGGCGGCCGCAGACTGAGCGGAAGACGGGGTGGATCCGCCCGAGGCAGCGGGGGTCGAAGCGGCGCCGCCGCCGCCAGGAGAGGAGCCGGCAGGGCTGCTGGCCGGCGGGGCCTGACTGCTGGCACCCGGAGCCTGACTGCTGGCCGGCGGGGCCTGGCTGCTGGCACCCGGAGCCTCACTGCTGGCACCCGGGGCAGAGCTGCTGGCTGCCGGAGCCTCACTGCTGGCTCCAGGGGCAGAGGAGCTAGCACCAGCACCGCCAGTAGAGCTCTGAGCCGGGGTCACGCTGACGCTCGGGGTCACGCTGCCGCTGGTGGAGGCCGGGGCCGCGCCGTCGGACGTGGAAGTCTCGCTCTCGCTGCCAGTGGAGGTGGAGGTGAGGCTGACGGTTTCAGAAGTGGAGCTGAGGCTGGAAGAGGAGCTGCTCAGAGTAGAGCTGCTGTTGGAGAACGTCAAGGTGCTGCTCTCGAGCTCGGAGGAAGTGGTGCTCTGGAGAGCGGAGGAAGTGGAGGAAGTGGTGCTCTGGGCCTGAGCAATGCCGGACAAAGACACGGCGGCCACGAGGACCGTCTTCTTCAGCCAAACCATCTTGTTGGGTTGATGTTCGAACAACTGCGGAAGCTTGGGTGTGGATCAGGAGGGCCAAGAGGCGAGTGTCGAAGGCTTTGGGAGTGGGTGAGAGATATTAGGCTGGGAGAGGGAACCCCAAAAGAGCGACAAACGCGAGAACAGAAGCCAAGCAACAGTAACGAATGAATGCCCACTTGCCCGGAAGGGAATCCAGGAAAGACGGTCGAGAGGAGATGAAGCGAGTGTGAGTTGGGAGCGTGGTAGGGAGAGAAACTTCCATCTGGAGCAAGGAGAATCTTGGCCGTATTTGAAAGTTTTCCACCGTCGGGGCCAAGACGAGTCCCAGTCAACAAGGCGAGATTACCCCTTTCTCCTGCCGTCTTAGGGCTGCTGTGGCCCTTCCCAGAGACCTTGCTCCGGGGAGGTGGAATGTGTGAAATGACGATTCTCAGGTCCAGCCGTGCGCGATGCTTGTCCCCTGAACGCCTCCATTCCAGGCGTCCTTTCCTCTCTGTGCTCCGTATGCGTGCAGGCACGTTCGTGTATGTCCGTATGTGTTTGGTCTGGCCCCTCATTTCAAACTTGGCCTCTTGGTGCGGATTCGACGCGGAATGGCAAAGAGGGAACCGTCCCGTGGCACCCACAGCATGGCCACAGGAGGAGGGAGCTTGGGCCTGCTTCAGTCAAGCTGTGCTCGCTTCACCGACGCACATCTCCTCTCATCCCACTGGATAGGGATGGATAACTTCAACGGGTGAATGGCCATTGATGGGTGCCATTTGTCACAGGAGTCGACGAAGCCTGGAGACCATCAGAGCAGCAGATTCCCCTTTGGCAGAGCTCGTTTGTGTGGAAGCCGGTACGAGCGGGAGATAGAGGGGAATGCCCGCGATCACCGTACTTTCCACTGCATGCTTGAGCAGACGCAACGAGAAGCATGTATCGAGGTTGACGACGAGGAGGTCCAGCTGGGATCCGCACAAGGAATGTGAAGGGGCTGTTGCTGATCCAGGGGTTGATGGGCAACCGGTCTGACGTTGCGGAGGGTATTGCGCGCCGTGGTTTACCCACAGACTTGACAGGGGCGAACGGCCCTACCAGGTAACTACCGGCAAAGCATGTGTCCCCGGGGGCGAAACTGGTCCATAGGTAGGTAGTCCAGAGACATTGGTATGTCTCTGCAAAATATAAATGGAACGGAAGCTTGGACGATTCCAGACTCGTTACCCACTTTCGGGGAATAGTGCGTGCGTGGTGCGATAAACGGCCCTGTTCCTTCTAGGTTAACGTCCTCGACAATCCCTGACTGATGAACGCAGAAAGCTTGCCTCCCAAACATGTGGGCATGTCGTGCGAGAGTGGAGGTCGAACACGTGAAAGAAGACGACGGGTAGGATTCTGGCGAGGCATGAGCCAGACTCGCCAAGTCCCACGCTCGCCAGCCCAAAGTAGCGGAATGCTGTTGATGCTGGCCCGGGGCGATGAGTGGAGGACGGTGTTGTAAGTGGCAGCTTTCAGATCCGGTTGAGGAAAGTTGGTCTCAGCTTGCGCACTGCTTCCCATCCAAAGGGAAGCGGGCGCTAGAATGCTTCCTGCTCTCCCTGCATACGCCAGGCCCAACGCGAGGGTGGTCCTCCCTGTTGACATGGTATCATGAGCCTCATGGCCAACGCCTCTTGCACTGCAATGGCACACGCACCTGGCTTCTCAAAGACGGTGGCGCTGATAGCTTCTTTTCTCGCATCTCGCCTCTTCGTGATGCCCAGGCATAAGAACAATCCGTGCCCGCGCTCTCATGCCACAAGGTAATTGCGAATATGACGACGGATTCATTTCTGCTCATTCTGTCCATTAGAAGGCCGATCGGGGGCCCGGCGACCGTCTGCCCAGTCGATGGCGTTATGGCCAAATTTCTCTCGCCTTCCTGTCATGGGCAGGCGCTCCATACCACACGAACCAAGCTTTCAGCGACATTTGCCCCCGAAACCGCAGGAAGGAGATTGCCTTACCATCCATGGGGCTGAACATGCTAGCCACGCGAGTGTGCTGGCGAGCTTTTCCCCAATGCCGGTTTCTCGGGTCGTATCCGCTGCGTGGGTTATGCCTCACAAAGCTCAATGACTTCGTCATTCGCAGGTGTATGCACTGACGCCGTCAGGCTGCCGACAGTCAATATCTCTTGTCAATGACTGTATAATCTAGCCACAGAGGCAATTCAATCCCAATGGAACTCCTAGTTACAAGATGTCCGCAGGTATAATCACAGTCCCACAGATACCTTCTACAACGCAGCAGGACGACGAACACCACCTCACTCCGGGGCCCGATTCTCGTTCGCACTCATGCTGGCTAGCCTCCCTCATTTCCCTTGCGTGCCACATATATCCTCCTGCCAACTGCCGCTCTTCGCGTACCTCAGAAGTCCCCTTTCAGGCTAGCAATGTCCTCATGCTGTCTTGTAGACTCTTAGTTTGGATGGATCAAGTAAAAGCTGCATGCCTTGTGATGGCAACGGTCAGCCCTCGAACTCAACAACTCCCTTGGCATTCGCCTCGGTTCTGCTCGTGGGCTCAATGTCAACCAGCTGGCCTTCCTTCCCATTTCCGCTGGCACCGGCTTCGGCATCCGCGCCGTCAAGCAGATCCCGGTCTTCACTCCGAACGCTCCGTCTTTCAATGTCCGCACTTCCACTAGCCGTGCCCTTCCTGATACCGATCTCGACTCCGATGTCTGTGTCATCCTCTTCGTCCTCTTCCTTTTGGCCAGGCAAGGCATTCTTCTCCAACTCCTTCTGCGCCTCGTCCATTCTTCTGCGAACCTCGGCAGCAACACGCATGCCATCTGTGACAATATTGTCGAGCACACCACGCAGACCACGGGTCGCTCCCTGGGCGGCAGGGTTCAATGCGGCAACAGGCGCACGTCCGAAGTTGAGACTAGAGAATGTCGTAAGCGTAGATGTTGGCGTCGATACCGTCGGCAGGCCTTCGATGAGATGGAAGGAGGTGGGGAACGATGATTCGAAAAACTGTTCCAGAAGCTCGTCGGCGAGCACGACCATGCGGAAAGTGGGAAGTGTAATGTGCAAAGGATTTGAAGGATCCAGCGCAGCGTTTGCTGCCTCTGATTGTGCCTTCGAAACTCGTCGTTGAGATTGAGCTTCCGCCGGTTGCTTCTCTTCTGGTGGCGATGGCAAGCTGTCTGAAAATTTCTTTGCCTTGGTCGGGCTGCCGGTGGGTGACTCCATGGCAAGAAGATCTTCCTCATCCTCATCTTCATCGTCATCGTCGCCGATAGCAAAGGCGCCGTCAGTATCTGCAGACTTGGGCTTCTCTTCCTTCTCCTTGTGGATTTGATTTCGGTTCTGGTTGTGCGGATGATCGGGGTCGGCGTATTCAAAGCATCTTCTTATGAATGCACTGACGCTGCCCAGAAACTTCTCGTTGGTTGAAATACCAGGTAGGCTCGGTTCGGGGCCGTTGTTGCCCATGCCATTGGGCATGTTGAGTGTGAGGCTCGACGCGCTTGGGCTGAGCGTTCCCTCGAGCCCTCGCCTTGACAGGAATAAGAGGGATTCAGAAATTCGCAAGATACCCTCGCGATCAACCTTGCCATCGCCATCGTCGTCGTATAGTTCAAAGAAGTACGTAATTGTGCCCATGATGTCTCGCTTGCCCTTGATACTGGCAAAGCCTGCGACGACGTCGGACAAAGTGAGCGCACCTGTGCCGCTAACATCCCATTTCTTGAACAGCAGTTGTATGAATTCGTGATCCGCAGGCTCTGGGCCAGCGCCCCAAGGAGAGAGCAATCCATTGTTTTGTCGGGGGCTGGTATAAGCGTTTCTGTCCTTGTCGGCAAAAGTAGTTCGGCGCGGGGTTGTGGGTGCGTCGGAGATGGCCCATTTAGCCATGTTGGCAAGGAATTCTCTGAACGCATCGTAATCCATTAGACTGGTGCTGGCTCCAAGAGCAACCCGTCCTTTCTCGACACCATGGTCAGGGCTGTCGTCGAATACATCACGCGCTCTAGGCCGTGCGTTCTTGGCGCGCCGCTGCTTTTCTTGTTGAATGATGCTTTCTCGCTGTTGTCTCTCGTATAGAATGGTATAAAAACGGTCGTATAACGCACTCAACTCCTCAGGGGCAAGAAGCTTGCTGTCGGGGCCCAAGTTTCGGATCGCCGTTCTCTTCGCAAAACTCTCGATATTGCTGAGAACAGCGTCCTTGTTCTTTAAGCGCAAATCGGTTATGCTGCTATGAGTGATGCCAGAGAACTCCTTGAATGCCACCACCATCAGCTCTTGGAACTTCGTCACAGCGCGCAGCTTGGGATTCTCGGATTTGGGATGCGCCGACTCATCAAGACGTGCGAAGTATGTCTTGAGGATCGAAATGAAGGCGCCGTCATCAGCCGCATCCAAGAGTTCCTCGCCGTTGATCCTCAAAATTGCCAAACCTATTTGGAACAAGACCTTGGGGCCCTCGACGAAGAAGACATCCAAAACTCGGAAAGCGAAGACCAGAGGCATGGAGTTGACGTAAAGCGACAGGAACCACGGTAACGAGACGACGGAAAGCTGCACATCGCTCTTGACCAGGTGTTCCCATAAGATCGGCATCGTCTTCTCCACGAGCGACTCAAAGACCTTCTGATCCAGAAGCGTGCCGTACATGGTCGTTGAGTAATACCCTGGAACCAGTCTGTCACACAGTGAAGACAGCAAGAAAAAGGCCTGCGTCTCCGACATGTAGATGAGCAGCGCCGCTACAACAATGTTCATGGCTTGGCAGTAGCCAACATCAGGATTGACCCAGCTGTAGGCCGTCAGGACTCGTCGGAGGCGACCTATGCCTTCCTCGCTCTGGAAGCCGGGGTATTCTGGAAGACTTCGGTTGAGGTCCTTTTCGATCTCGTCGATAGCGAGAGACTCCTGACCTTCGTACTTGGCTAACGTGTCGTGGTAAAGCGTGGGGTTCTCCAGCCTGAGATATATCGATCCGGAAGTCAACTCCCAAGTCTCGCCTCTCAGGCGGTTTGGCAGACCAACGCGAATGAGCTTGTGGAAGGTGGGCTGTCGGATCAGCGTCACGTTCCGACCATAGTCGCGTAGGTATTCAGCCCATAGCCGCATCTTGGCTCGGTCGCGCAGCTTCTTTGGATCTCCAGGGTATCGGAACATCATTCCCAGGCCGGCGTCCGGGGGACCCATGTTCTTCTTGTCTTCCGGGCGGAGGAGGTACTCGGAGTAGCACTCATTGACGACCTTTTTGTACTTGGAAACGTTGCCGACGCCGGCCCTTAGTCCCTTCTTCAGGCCATCGCAAAAGCGCTCGCAGCCTTGACGGGTGCCAGCAAGGTGTATCGTGATCCTCTGCTCCCTGTTGTCCTTCTTCTCCTTATCGGCGGCGTCCTTGTCCTTTTCCTTGGACTCTTTATCCTTTTGCTGAGAGATACCATTCCAGGTCGTAATCGCCAACGCAAACTAGGAGGTGAAGTGTCAGTTGGGAGTCCTTGCGGGGGAGAGCACGGACTGCCGGCTGTCATTGTCTGAATCTGGGGTCAAAGAGAACCCACCTGGAAAGTCTGGCTGTTCAGCCTCTCGACGCGCCGAATGGCGCAGAGGGGGAACGTGAAGCCATTTCCGCTTGGCCCTCCGCCGTGTGTCTGACCCGTAAAGGCGGAGCTTGTCGAGGTGCTGGCCGACTGGACGAAGCTGGATGGCGTGGTGGAGAAGCACATGTAGGACTCGGAGAGATGGAGCTTGCCGGCATAGTGGTAGCCTCGATCGTGGTCTTTGCCGCCGTAGACGGCATTGGCGGGTGGGATGGTCAACTCGGCATTGATCTCGTACAGCGGGGTCTGGGTGCTGGGAAGGCGGAACTGGTTCTGGAACAGCGATGCCTTGGACGGATTCTTGTCGGAGTTGGTGAGGTTCAGCCCCTGGGTCGGGTCGATGAACTGCTGTGCCTTCTGCACGAGGCTAGATAGGTTCAACATGCTGAAGCCGCTGTACTCAGCTTGTCATGTCGGGGGGTTGTCGTCGGAAGGGCGATGGAAAGAGGCTCGGTTCCCGCCGGATGGAAACTGGATGGTGATGTCGAGGCGAGGTCGACTGGCTGCTGACCTGAGGGGCAGGTCCCGAACGAAGAACGAGACTCTCGCCGGTAAGGAAGCAAACAATATTTGAGGTCGCGGCAAGAGCAGCAGGATTTGACGGAGCGTCAGTCAGCTCTAAGGCGGCGCAATACTTTTATCCGGCGGCAGGGTGGAAGTTGTTCGGTAGACAGACAATTGGATAGGGTGACGGGAAGGCAAGAGAGCTGTGCTGAGCGTGAGCCGGGACTGGAGCTGAATGCAGAGGAGTGGATAGTTGGAGGTTTCCCGCCAAGGCCACTTACGTTCTGAGGGTCCCGGTACGTACCTGCTGCTTCACCCTTACAAGGCACGTTGGGTGCTACCAGCCTGCCTACCTCACAATATGAGGCGCTCTCCGACCACCAGCATCACTGGACGCATTTCAGGTTGCGAAACCTTGACGACTCTGCCCTACCACCTTCGGGTTGCCTGCAGTTGGTGTCTGAGTGTCCGAACACCCTGCATCTTCTCATGATCACCTCAGTTGCTGCTGGACACCAGGACTAAGGCACAGCGGACATGCAGCGAGCGGCACCCAGTCCGGCAGTCCCCTGCAGAGGGGTAACCCCTCTACACCTTAAAGTACCTTATCCGTAACGCGCACATCCCGCTGGCCATTCTTAGGCACGGGTACGCCATTTGACACTCCACCTCCCTCCCTCAACAACCCCATTTGTCGCTAAGGTAAGCTTGCCTTGCTGCTGCAGGGCATACCTTATGGTAGGTAAGGTAGAGACGTTGGTAAGGCAGGTACAGATATCTCTGGATGAACCGGACAAACCCCCTTTACCCAGATGACAGTTCTGTAGCCCAAGACGTACCTGACCCTGCCGATACACATCAGGTACCTGCCTGTGCTATGATATCATGTCTCCTGGTCTGTCCTCGAGACCCCTTACAAACACAGCCGTGCCTTCCTCCCTTTCATGACTGCCTCGCGCATTACATAGAGCCCCAGACCCTAACCCCTATCGCCATCAACCCCACCAACGCAGGGGAGAATGCATTGCCTAGTCCAGGTGACGTGAGCGCGCCGCCATCACCACACAGATACCCATGCCGAGTGCCATCCCCGTCTTGGCTAGCCCCCAAGCGCTGAGACACCCGCCCCGTGCTGTCATATCGACGGTCAAGGTGTTCACGGGATGCTCTGGCGACCCGTTGATTGCGCCGAGCTGTTGGGTCGTACACATCGTTAGCACATAATGGCACAAGCATACAGAACACTGCGAATACACTGCGAATACACTGCGAATACACTGCTCTGTCAACCGGAGACAATATCTGCAGATGGGGCACATCGCATTGCGTACGTCTGTCTATTCATGGTCTTTCCATCCCATCTCTTTGGTTGACAACTAAGAGTCTCTCTTCGACCCTCGAACCCAGCTACCTCGTCGCCTCGCAGGTAGACAACAATGCTAACGCCGTTGTAACTCCAAAAAAACAGAATCCAATAGTGCTTATCCAGGGCTTGACCAGCAAAAGTTCCCCCTGTGTCCTTTCGCGCCTCTTCCCCTTTCCTGAAGCCTGAAAGCCTTCCCCCGTCAAAAATTCATGCTGTCCTGAAATGGGCTATGCATCGTCCTCGTCTTCGCTGCGCGTCACAAGTGCATCCGGTACATTCTTACAAGGTGGAGTATCATAAATGGCCGTAAAACGAAATGAAATGTGGAAATTCAACAAAAACATAGACTCCCGGCATATGAGCGTGTACGACCGTCACAGCGGACTGTCATCAGAAGTCCTTGAAGTACTGATCGTACTTCTGGACCATGTCTTCTGTGTACGTTTCCCGCTTGCCGTCATCTTCGGGATAAATGTCGAAACATTGCGCGTCGCCTGGGTATCGAATCGGCGGAATGATGGGACCACGGACCCTCCGATGGTACAGATCATCCCAGTTAACTCCACGGAAGAAGGGATGCTCTTTGACCTTAGCGGCTCCTCCGCTAATGTTGCCCAGTCTTCGTGACCGATCTACGGTGCAGAACGCTCTGATGAGATCTTGTGCTTCGGGAGATACTGGCGGATCGTGCGGGAACATGACCGGCTTTTCAACGATTCTGCAGAATCTGTCAGCAACTGCAACAAACATCCCCAATCCGTATCGCGATAGTGGCTTACTGCTTGTAAATCTCGATTGGGTTCTGGTGCCAGAACGGAGGGTAACCCGTCAAGAACTCATATATCAGAATTCCTAGCGCCCACCAGTCCACCGCTGTCGTGTGGCCCTTGTTATGGATCACTTCCGGCGCAAGGTACTCGGGGGTGCCGCAAAGCGTGTATGTTTCGGTTGGTTGTCCAGCACTGTTGCTTAACCTCTTTGCGAAACCAAAGTCGACCAGCTTGATGTGACCATCCTGGTCCAGTAGGAGGTTCTCAGGTTTGAGATCGCGGTATGCGACTCGCCCTTGTTGCTCGTGGAGGTACTCAAGTACAAGGACTATTTCTGCAGCGTAGAAGCGCGCCGTCTGCTCCTCAAACCGCCTGAACTTGCGCAAGTAGCTGAACAGCTCGCCACCAGGAACGTAATCTAGAAGCATGTAAAGATGGTCGCGGTCGGAAAAGGAAGTAATGAGGTTGGTAATAAAGGGGTGGCCAGCGACGTCGCCGAGGATCAAACGCTCGTGTCGGACGTGATCAATCTGCTTCAGCTTGATGACTTCGGTTTTCCTCAATATTTTGAGCGCAAACACTGTGTCGCGCTCCTCCTCTGTCGCATTCGCTGGCCGCACGAGACAGACGCGGGCGAAGGTACCTCCAAGGGCGCAAATCGTCAGCAAACGGGCTCCCGAGACATGGCTACATGGAGAATGAAAGACAAGCAAACGCACCTGTGCCGAGCGTCCTCACCACACGGAAGTCTTGAGGAGTCAACTTGCGATTCGCAATAGGACCAACTCCAGCATCAGCATGCTGCTGCTGCGCCTGACTGTGTCCATTACCGCCCATCATCTTGGAAAGTCCTCCTCCAACCTGATTAGGCAGGGGATTCGCGTGCGCTACTGTTGCCGCCATATTATGTATTTTCTTGTTGATCGCCGAAATCCCAGTCATAAAGGGTCAGGGGTATGTATCTAAGGGCTGACTGAGAGAGTGATTGCTTGCTTTCTTCTTTCGGAATCACAGCGCGGCGTCCATCACGGCCCGGGGAGCTGGCCGTTGGAGGAAATGGGACGAAGAGTGGCGGGTGTGTTGGTAGAAGGCGAAGTAGGCCGTGAGTCGTGCGTAGCGGGAGGAAGAGAAAGCGAGGTAAGTAGGTAAGTAAGTAGGTGGGTAGGTAGGCAGGCAGGAACAGAGATATGGGAGGTGTGTCCGTTTCGTGTCGTCAGTGGTCAATTGGAAGGGCTGGTTGGGTGGAAAGGGGATCGGTTCGGATCGAGAGTCGTCTGGGGATTCGAAGAGTGGTTCGGGAACGGGGCGGGAGGTCTGACAGATGGGCCGCGGGTCGGTCGTGTGTGTACTTTGTATGTAAAGTATGGAGTATTGGGTTGGATGTGTGTGATATCGGGGTGTGTATCTTCTTTTGGGTCGAGCGGTGGGAGAGAAGAGGCGGTCTTGGACTGTGAGCTGGACCTTTCCTTTCACCTGGCACCTGGGCTTTCTCGCTTTCAGGGAGTCGACGGGGAAACCTTCAGATGAAAGGGCCGTGGCAATGACGAAAGCCAGCAGACCAGACAGCTACTTACGGTAGGAGCATTTATGGGGCTGACCAGGAGGGGAGGGGCAGGCGAGGCGTGTGAAGGGCTCCTTCCCACGCTTTTTCGCACCCGACAACACGGGGGGCCCCTTCCCAAGAGGGTGGATGCCTTTTCAGTGCCCAGTGCCCAGTGCCCAGTGCCCAGTGATGAGTGTGAGTGTGATGCTCATATGCACCTGGCTGCTCCGGCTGCACCGTCCCGGTCCCGCCTTCCGCTTTGCGACTCGCACCTAAAGGTAAGTACCTTTTTAAGGTAGGTAGATACGCAGTAAGTAACTTCCACATCAACCGCCATACATTAAGGTAACTGCCACACCACAGACCACCATCACCCGCCTCAGCAAACGGTGCTGCTGACTGACTACCTGGGGGGGGGGGGGGGGGGCAAAAGGAACAAGTGTGGGGGCGACCACCCTGGGGAAACGCGAGATTGGCCCAGGGGGAGGGGGAAGAGCGGGGCG
>JAKMXC010000321.1:0-67225 GCA_025328345.1 Colletotrichum sp. SAR11_59
ACCAAACATGAAAGAAACCAGTGGTATTGCAGCGCTCATACAACGACACAATGTGACTCGACATGAGATGAACCACACCACGCCCAATCGATCGGATCAGCCAACCAACCTTGATGTCCCGCGCACGAATCGGAGGGCCAACCCCGGCCCCGCGTCGGATTTCCGAGCTCCCTCCCCCGCGCGCGCCGGACACTTGGACAACACAACGCACATCGACCCCTCACCTCACCTAGCTCTCATTCCTTCAGCAAAGACGGCATCTCACATCAAAGAGAGACCAGACGATGATTTTACTCAAATTTCATTGCTCTAAATTCTAAAGAACGAAAGAGGGGGAATGTCTAAAGAACTTTTTGTCTCCTTTCGTCTAGGCGTCTTTGTCTAATTTCCTCCCTTTTTCTCTCTAATTGTAGTTGGTGGTTGGGGGTGTCATCTCGTCATAAGCATTTTATCAAGACCTGCGGCAGGACCTTAGATGGCCTTGAGGACGGGCTCGACGGCAGAGACCTCCTGGCCCTGCAGATCGGGCTCCTTCTCGGCGTAGATGATCTTGCCGTGGTCGACGACGATGGCGTAGCGGGCGGTGCGCTCGCCGTGGTTCCAGCCGATGGAGGTGGAGAACTCGGCGTTGTTGTCGGTGCAGAAGATCTGTGGGAAGCCATCATGTTAGTCTCGGTGTCCTGAAAGTGTGTATTGAGATTGCTAAGAGGACACAGTTGCCCGATGATGTGATTTTTCTGCAACGATCAAGCTTCCTCAATCGACCACTGGCGGAGGGGCTGACGAAAGTGGGCTGGCGGGGTGGGGGCAATCATTTTTATCGGAGTCGGTGAGGGCCCCACGGAAGGAGGGGGAGGGGTAAACAACAGTAACATCCATGGAAGGTGGTGATGATGTGGCAGGAAAGAACAGCAACCGACAAAAAAAAACTCACGATGAAGTCGTCAGCGACGTTGTTGGCCTTGCCCCAGCCGGACATGACGTAGGGGTCGTTGTAGGCGAGGAAGATGACCTGGTCAACGCCCTTGGCCTTGAGCTCGTCCTTCTTCGCGATGTAGCCGGGAAGGTGGGCGGCGGAGCAGGTGGGAGTGAAGGCGCCGGGGAGGGCGACGATGATGACCTTCTTGTCCTTGAACTCTGCGCGGGGAGGCGATCAGCATCGTGACCCGAAGGACGGCAGAAGCAGAGCAGAGGAGGCGCGACGTGACTTACCCTTGGCGGTGTCGTACTTGATGGGGATACCGCAGACCTTGAAGTCAGAGGTCTCGGCCTGGTAGGGGATGTACTGGAAGTTGACGCCCTCGGGGAACTGCTCGCCGGCCTTGATAGGAGCCATTGTGAATGTGTTTGGGTTGGTGGTGATGGGGAAAAGGTTGAGTGTGTGTGGTTGTGAGTGAGTTGGTTGAAAGAGAGAGGAAGCAAGCCCGGGGGAGGAGGAGAGAAAGGAGCTTCAATTAGTAGTCTGAGGCTGGCACCAGGTTTCGCAGCAACCAGCGGCGGCAAAGAAGATCGTCGAGTCAGGGTCCCGCGCTGAATTCTGCGAGATTCCACGTCGAGGGAAGTGGAGCTGCGCCGATGATTTGTATTTCTGTAGATAGGCGCGGGGCGGCCACTCTTTCCTGGGACGGCAGGCCCGGTTATGTTCGATGTGGAAGTGGCCTCCCCTCCAGTTGCCCCTCCACTCCCCCCGAAGACCCCCCCGCGGCAGCTTCCCTCGGGTCGCCGCTCCTCTCCTGCCTGCTTCTGCAGTTTCTGTGACAAAAAAGAAGTGGGCGCTGCTGCTGTGTGAGGTGCTGCTTTCCGCGCCTTTACAAGCAGGTAGGTAAGGTACCTTACATTCGACGCGGCGGAATACGACGGGGATCCAGCCTGGGCCCGGCCCCAGCCATCACGATGAGATATTTCCAGTAAAAACTTCCGGCGCCGATAAGACGGCGACGGGTACCTCACCTAGGGTGGGATACACCAAAAAAAAGCTAATTAGACATTTGCTATCTTCTGCACGTTAGACACACCAAGGACCAGTTTGCGCACCTCTTTGGTCCACAGGCCTAGACATGACGCAAGACCGGCCGTTTATGCCGCGTCCGTTTGGATGTGGCACGTCGCCCAAACCTCCGATCCCCGGCGCGCCCCTCGTGGTCGACCTCCCCGGTGGGGGCCGCGCGAAGGCCTCTGAGGTCTCGGCCGTCCGAGCTAACTCTGCCTGTCTTTCGGCCCATCCCTGGGGGCCCTCTTCGGAGTTAATTCGCCCAGCCCTGGCAAACCACAATTTGATTTGAGTTAGTGAGAAGTCTGGTTTGTCATCACGGACAAGGATCGGGACGGGTCGTCGAGACCCGGCGCGTCTGATTTAAACATGTGTTGATGATGTGCAGAAGCTACAGGAGCGTTTGTTGAGCAGTCGTCCAAAATCGCCGGGCGAGGTACCGAAATGCAGCGTTCCCGGCTGGTACCTGATTCACGGTGATGCGCCGTGCGCTTGATGTCGCCTCTGTCTGGGCGCGGCCGGCGTCGGACCCTGACTAACGCCTGGCTGCCACGATGTCAGATGATGTAAAAGACTTGAGAAAAGTTTTGAACGCCTTCAGCCTTATGACTCTGCAGCTGCAATTTTGAGAACTCGCCGCCGTCGTTCGTTCACCGAGACCAGACCCCGCGGCATCTGCCCAAAGCCCCCAAGGGCGTCGGTGACAGCTGACAGACACCGATATCCCTGTCGGATCGTGCCGTGATTGGTTGCTTCGTCCGTTTGTTGCGTGCATCTCCCGAGTTCACAGTTGCGTCATATTCGAGTATCATTTGCGCTCAACGCAGTCCAGCTCGCCAAAGCATCGTGCAAAAAGACGTCGTTGTTAGGAATAAAAACAAAAGGCTGTAATTATGGCCACGCAAGACGAATCACGACCTCCCTTCCCGCCCTTCACTGAGGAAACGGCGAGGATCAAGGTCAAGGCGGCCCAGGATGGTTGGAACACCAAGTCCGTGCTCTTCATCTCGGTGAACGCAGAAGTCTGACAAGCGCAGAAACCCGTCCAAAGTCAAGATGGCGTACACGCCAGACACCATCTGGAGGAACCGGGACACCTTCCTGCAGGGCCGGGACGAGGTCGAGCAGTGGCTGACCAAAAAGTGGGAAAAGGAAAATGGCTACCGCCTCCGGAAAGAGCTATTTGCCTTCACCGACAATAAAGTGAGTGACGTGCCGATAGATTCCGAATTCCGATTTTTAGAAGACATGGCTGACCACGTCCAGATTGCTGTTCAGTTCTGGTATGAGTGGCATGACGAATCAGGACAGTGGTGGCGGACCTATGGCCTGGAGGATTGGACCTTTGCAGATAACGGCCTCATGCGCAAGAGGCAAATGAGCGGGAACGACGTCAAGATAGAAGATGCGCAGAGGTGGTTCAAGGACGGCGTGGATGTCAATACCGTTGACATCTCCGAAAAGCACTGGTGATGCCCGAAGATGTCTGCTGATGGGCGCCCCTGAGCTAAGGTGCTGTATTGAGCAATGTCTCATCTTTCCCGCCGACTATTGTGTCACGACGGGGGATAGAAGGCATCAGAGACCTTTTTTCCCGAAACTATCGAATTGTGAGAACTTTTGCCTGCCAAAAACTTCATCAGAAGGAATCCATGAGCGCCCATGGAAATTTATGTTGTTGTTTAAACATGTTTCGTTTGCTGCAAAACATGCCCGCCGCTTTGACGATCCGAAGCCACGCACGTTCAATGTTCAGCTGCGAGACACATCTTTAAGTCGCCAGAGACATTCGCATTCTTTCCGGGCTTCCATTATAAGCCGCTCAAAAGTGATTCACGAGGAGGAAACGTGCTTCCCTGGACGGCCACAGGCTGCAGACGCAACCCAGGCCGTCGGCGAGGACCTGTGTCCATACAGATGGAGAGGACTACGCCAGCCATGGTGGACGTTAGCGCAGGAACATGCCGGAGACCAACCCTGCTGATGTGAGGAGTTGAGATCGTGACAGGAGCTTGGCGCCACGACCCAAAGACACGGACTGGGGTGGAGGCGCGAGCTCAGCGAGAAGAGCGGCCCCTGCGGGAGAGCAGAGCCAACGGTCCAGACTGTGGAATGAACCAAGCCCAATGCTAGCTCCAGATACTGCTTATTCGTCGTCACACCAACCGAAACGTTCGTCTAACTCGACTCTTTTTGGCTCGAGGATGGCCGCAAGCTGGCTTGGCAGTGAACACGGTGAGGTCAAAGGCTCACTCACCGAGAAGACGCGGTCGGTGCAATGCGGACAATATGGGCACCCAGCTGCCCCGATAGGCGAGCCAATGCCAGATGTAGCTGGCATCTGTCCGGGAGATCCCCCTCCTCGGACCGGGAACAGCGTCGCAATCGGATACTGTGCAAGCTGTCGCCGCCTGCCCCGATGTAGAGGGTCGCTTCGGCGCAGAAGCAATGATTTGCACTGGGATGCCTTCAGCTCTCCGAGCAGCGTGTCGGCATCAAAACTTGGACATTGACTGGAAGAACGTGAACGACACCATCATCTCTTTAACCGTCCAGGGCGTAACTGCAGCACCTTCTGTAGAGTGTATCGTCGTGCCTGTTGTCTCGTCTGTCGTAGACCCTCCCGTCCTGCGCTTTCAAGAGCCAACTGCCTACTCAGATTGTGGGTGTCGTTGTCTGCGTCCCATTGGGTCTCCTGGCGCGACGTTGAAGCATTACTGGGTCATCGTTTCTTCCCCAAAATACTGGTCAATAAGGAAGAACCATTGAAGTCCGGTCCATTCGGATGACTAGTCAATGGAGTTGCACGGACAGGGCGCGATCGGGAGCGCAATCGAATCGGTTGTCGCACGGAAAGACAAAGGCGGAGGTCGGCGAAGGTAGTCGGCGAGACAGCGGTTGGTGCAGACGTTGCCATTTTCCTCGTATCAAGACTGACAACCAACGAGATTGCATTCGGACATGTATGGGCATCAAAGAGCCGCCATACACGGCGAAGAGAAACGATTTCGACGGACATGAGCAATGCCAAGCGTCGATTGTCCTCCAGAGAGGCAGTTGGTGAATCAGGTGCGGCGATCTGGCCCTGAAGGTCGGCTCGTTGCGATCAAGGACCATTGTTTCTGTTAAACCTCATGATAGAAACGTGGGTGCGGGCACGCGACCTGCAAATCGTTTGTTCTCGGGGACAATTGTATGACAGGGCTGAGCAGGACAAAGTCAAGGACTGGCGCAGAGCAACGGCGAAGGTTTGGGGTCGATATCGACACTAGAGAATGCGACTCGATCGATGGTCGGAGACTCCTTGTCGGGCTGACAGGCGCTCTCACGACGATGATGAATGGTTGGATACTGATGCCACTGGTGTTGGAATTGGAAGACGGCTTCACACTTGGACGGGAGCTTTCGTCGGTCGTGCCTGGTTTGACGACGGACTGGCAGGCACAGATCGAGGCGGGATCCAGCAGGGGCAAGGGCAAGGACAGGGGCAGGGGCAGCTCTTGGCCCCAGCTCTGCACCTTCTGCGGGAAGCAGATGGATGTCTGAATCTTGATGCACAGAGGGAAGGTTCTCACCGGACAAGCGCCCACCCCTGTTTCCTGTTTGGATGGGTGGCATGAGGCAGTAGCTGGTCCGTGCATGTGCTTCGGTCAGCAGAAAAGCACAGACCATGTCAGCCCGAACTTCTTGCCCCTTGCTCCTGCTGCTTGCTTTTTGGCGGCTGGCTTTCTCTTGCCCCTCTGAGGTGACTGAATGACTTGCTGAATGAAGCCTGAGTGAGTGAGGTAGGTGACTGCTTGTGTTTCTCCCTTTACGCAAAGTAAAAATAAGCAAGCCTCCAAACGCCTCACTCGACACCACGACCACACAGTCCCAACTTGACCAGTTGTCTCCTCCCTCTCCGCTGCCTGTTCCCAGCTTGTCCTGCCCGCCTCGCCTGGGACTAGCGGTGGACGAGGCCAAAGTTAGATTGGACGAAATGCGGACTACCCAATGCATGACCTTCACCTTTCTTTTGCCGCGAGACATTGATTTCGGTTGGTTACCAGCGCGCCGTCTTTCTTTTCTTTTCCAGAAGATTTTCGTAATGGATGATCTGACCGACCCGCTGAGACTGATGAATTCAGCATCATGCCTTACTACCTGACCTCGGCAACAAAGACGCGCCTGTACCGTGCCTGATGATACGTCTCAGACCCTGACTCTCTGAGTGGCGCTCTTTCGCCCGCAACAGACGGGGCCTTTGGTGATGCAGCCTCGGGATGGGAGGCGGCGCCCAGCTCGTCATAGTGCTGAGAGCTACCGGTAGCTCCCTCCCGTTCGGGTCCAGCCCGCTGGAGTCATGAGGAAAACGGACGGCCCAGCTTCCGGACATGGCCTCGATTGCCTTGGGGTCCCTCAGCTCGTTGAACATCAAGATATGTGTGTGTCAACCACGGCCTTTGCCGAGTCGGCATCCACCAAGCAAACAAAAACCACCAAAAAAATCAGGCTGTGGATTTCTCCAGCCCGAAGCCGATCTTCTGCAGTGCCATGGAGACTGCCGGGATTAACTGCATGTTTCTCATTTCCATCCATCTATCCCAAGCATGGCAGCCAGATTCGAGGGTACCGAGTGGTCACCAAGAAAAGCAAGCCCAGCTCGACTGTCTCAGCTGTCGAAGCCCTCCTAACTCGTTCGGGGAAGCCCGCGATGCTAGTGCCAGTCCGGCTCTACCAATCACCAACTGCTGCGGATGATCAGCTGGGATTCTGCCGCATTGGGTCTTTCGTCACTTCTTCGTTGGAGATGCGCCTGAACAGAACGCAGCGGCGTTGACGAGGCGTCGCTCGTTGCGCGCACTTGCTTTTCATCGATCGCACTTGCGGATGGCTGCGTCTCCCGACTCGTCAACGACCGTCGCTCCCTAACGTAGCACCCTCACCTTCGACTTCAACCTCACAGACGCTTGCCTTTGCAAGACGAGAAAGATGCAACGGCCACCGTGTCGGCCATGGACCTTGAATTCTATGCTTCAACAAACACTCGATGCAAGCGGCTAGCGCCATTCTTCCTTCTCTCCTCGGCCGACGGTCAACACACCCACTCGCAACCATGTCTCTCACTCTAATACATTGCGTCCACTCCAGTCCGTCCGCGCTAGTACATCTGCGTCCATCTCCATGCCTGCCAAGTTCCTCTTGATATCAGCATCACTCTTTCTCAAGGCCGAGAAGAAACCACGCCCCACCTCCCATGTTGTCCTCGCCCACTCTCGTCCACCAAAGACACCAAACGTGTGGCCGCCTCCTCCATCCGGTTCCACCGCGACCCTGGCGCAGGCCAAACTTCACACTT
Source organism: Colletotrichum sp. SAR11_59 (assembly GCA_025328345.1). Classification (NCBI taxonomy): domain Eukaryota; kingdom Fungi; phylum Ascomycota; class Sordariomycetes; order Glomerellales; family Glomerellaceae; genus Colletotrichum; species Colletotrichum sp. SAR11_59. The sequence goes on from JAKMXC010000321.1 coordinate 7,329, forward strand.
TGTGGATTGGTCCAGCTTCAGCCCTCTCCGTCAACGGAAGCCGGCCAAAGCTTGACAACCTGGTCTAGCCGTGATGGCTGTGTGGGGTCTGGCCGTCTCGCCCGTCACATCAGCTCTGGCACAATATCTGAAGATACGCGGAATGCAGGCCCAGAGCAGCGCATATATCACACCTGCCCTCCCGCCGTTCATTCCTTCCCAGACACCCGGTTACTCTATCGTTATTCCAGTCTCACCAACCACGAGGCGAACACCAGTTCTGATCTTGCAGTAGCTTACAGTTCGCTTCATCGACAACTACCTAATATAGCCCTCTCGTTCCAGTGCGGTCCTGCTAAACGTCACCGTCAACACTCACTCAATCCTGCTTTCACCTTATACCGATACTCACAACCATCCATCTTCCCTCCACCAACTCTCTTCACGACACCTAGATCCTACGATACTCTCGCCAACGCGAATCATCTACCTCAACACGATCCCCGACGAATCCTTAGTTCATCATGGGTCTTCTTCCCCTCAGCTACCGCCGCCCTGTCTACGTCACGGGCACTTCCGTCCATGGAAGCTCCTCCGACGTGTCTGACAGTGGCGACGAGAAGGGCAGCAGCACCACCTCCTCTCTGAAGTCTGGCAAGTCTAGTACTCCTGCCGGAATCCCTGAATCTTTGGGCTTTGACAAGATCATCAACGGCGGCACATGTCCTGTAGGTACTCACCTTCAGCATCCCAGTGATCATAACTGACCCGTCAGCCCTGCACTGTTCGCGACTTTATGAACTATCTCGTCTACATTGAGCTCGCCGCCGAAAACCTCCAATTCTTCCTCTGGCACAGAGATTACACCAAGCGTTTCCAGGAGGCAAAGACTTCGGATCTCGCCCTCGCACCCGAATGGACCACAGCTCAGGAGAACGAGGTCCTCCAGCGCCTGTTCAAGGACAAGTCGTCGCGTATGCGCAAGAAGCCTGGCCAGGAGATCTTCAAAGGTACCGACTTTGAGAAGACTGGTGTTGCCGCCGCGGTCGTCGAGGACCCCAACCCGTTTGGCACCCCGCCGCACACCCCCCCTCAAGATCAGGAGTCGGTTTACACGGGCTCCAACGGTGTTTCAAACGCCGACTCCTACCGCTCGCAGGCAACCGAGGCTTTCGCCACCATTGGCGCCAAGCAGCCATGTAAGTGGCCACATCTCGCCATCATATCATCTGCTAACCGCCCCCAGTCACGATCCAGCCTTTCCGCGAGGAGATTGATCGCGTTATTGCCACTTACATTATGGATGGTGCTCCGCGACAGTTGAACCTTTCAGCCAAGGACCGTGATGCCACCCTTCACGCCCTCGCCACGACAACCCACCCTTCGGCTTGCCGCATCGCGCTCAAGGTTGTCGAGGATTCCCTCCGCAAGCAGAACCACCCCAACTTCATCCGCTGGTCGATTTGCAACGGCAACCCTGCTCGTGTCACCTTTGCTCGGGCCCTTGGTGTCGGCCTGATCGCCGTTGCCTTTGTCGTCGCCATTTTGATCACTCTCAGCCGCGCTCGCCGAGGCTGGCGCGCTCTGGCTGCTATAGGCTGGGTCCTGGGCATTTCCACCCTCGTGGCTGCCTATAAGGGTATGTGTGTCGTCTTGCACGGCATGCACCACCGCCACGTCCGGCCTTGGGAGCTCTTCGTGGACGAGGAGACCGATGATGAGAAGCGTAGAGCCTCCCTTGACTCATTCGGTTCCTCCAATAGCTTCGAGTCGGAACCGTGGATCGTCAAGTACGAGAAGCGCAACATTATCCGCAAGATTTTCGACCGCGAGGTTTGGATTGAGGAGCCTGCTCTCCGTACCATTCAGGACACTATCTTCATTCAGGCCATGCTCTGCGCCCTGTTGCTCGCTGGTGTCCTTGCCGGCATCTTTGTCGCCATCCCCCACCACGGCTACTTCTGAGCGAGACCCATCTCAATGGATGGCTGGGACCCTCCATCTAGCGAGTGTTGTTTACGCTTTTACAGAGAAGACTGCGTGGAATGGAAGTTTGAATTAGAATACCAATTTGCTTGCATGGCGTCTATGGATGGGGGAATATGGCTAGTAGGGTGTTTGATTTGTAATATTTAGTTCAATGTGAAGAGTAATCATCAAGTCACTCATTACGAACATGGATCTTGCGCATTTTCATGATGATGTTTGTTTCCCTGTGGTTGAACATTCCTTTCTTCTGAAACAACGTCCCAAGCCCAGAATCTCCCCCACACCTGTGACTCATAGCTCCCTGGTTAGACCACGAGCCAAATGACGATGGTCTAGACTGAACTTAACAGAAAAGCAAGACATGACGGACAGAAGGAATGAATGTTGCATGTATCAAAGAAGGTGGGGAGACGGGGGCGACAGTCAATGTCTGAGTTAGGGAATGTTGGCGGCACTTGGCCATGAGCAGGCCACGTTTTCCGGAACCGGAAGGCCGGATCGGCGGTGATGTGGGGCTGTTATCTCTCTCCCGGACGGGCTTAGTTGGTGCGTGGCGGAAAGGAGAGTGGGGACTGCTGCCCGGGCCGCGTGCGCGGGATGCGCGGCGGGGGATCTGTGGTCGCTCGCCTGGATTTATTCCCATGCAGCACGACTACATTTTTCTATTATTGACTTTCTGTCTCGATGTTTCATTTCGATCTTCAATATTTGAACACAGACCGCCTCTTGGCCGGTGCCGGTTGCCGTGGCTGTGGTTGAAGAGATGGGAAGTGCGGGTCTTGGCGTTCATTAAACCTTGGCGTCACGGGGTTTCGTTCATGTGGGGGTGGTGATTTTCAGCCTGCCTGCCGGGCCGCCGGTGAGTTTTTTTTTGTTTTTTTTTAGTGTGAAGTTTTTGGTCGGGGCGGGACCGGAGGGTGGACCCACCTTTTTGGGGCCGGATGTGCCGAGGGATGGTATTCAAACGGGGCCTTTCGCCGTTTCTTGGCTTTGAGATTGGAGTATGCGTCCCGGGAACGAACGCTGCACACCACACGGAAACAGAAGGACAGAAGACGTCTGAGGTTGAACGACGACGCGACTGCACGCTCTTGGATCCGGGGAGTTCGAGATGGAGGGATGAAGGGGGGAATTTACCGTGTTGTCGATTCGATCGGAAAGAGACCATCCCTTTTTGAGAATCGGAAGCTTTGGGCGAGGAAGGTTGGGAAAGGAGACGGGACTGAAGGGTATGGCGGCGGTTGGCCATGTCGGAGGCTTGTGGGGGCTGGTTTGCCGGCGGGACGGGGGGGATTGATTCGATTGGGCAGGGGACGTCGGGGTCTGTTCCGACGAGTGGGCCGAGGCCTGTGAGAGTTTTTGGGGTTGGGCTGTGAGCTACGTCTGGGTGATGCCAGAGGGAAGATGGCCGTGGTGACGGTGGACTTTGGGGAAGAGGTTCGGGCTTCGGGATGTGGCCTGGCGGGATTTCTAGGTCTGGGCTTTTGGGTATTTTTGATGCGTGTTTGTGGGTGTTGATGGATTGAACTTTGATGCCACAGGGAGTGTTTGGTTGCGTCTTCTGGGGTTTCGGGCTGTCCTTTTCCTTTCTTGATTGTTGCGATGATACCTTGGCGACGGGGGCGATTTGGCTCTGCGGAAGGGCATATGATGGCCAATAGCGTCCTTCTTTGTTTAAGGGCATATGTTGTTACCTATTTGACAATCATATCCGGTTTCTCATTCATGCTCCCGAAGCAGCCTTCCGGATGTCAAGATCGAGGGTCTACAGGATCCCGGACGAATCACTGGTAGACTGCCACGTTCGTCGGGCACTGCTGACGAAGATTGGGCGTCTCGACGGAGACTCCGTCGTCCTGCATCGATCCGTCAAAAGTCGTGTGCTCTCATTCCGTTCCGGATGAGCGAGGCGGTAGAGCCGACTGCTTTGGACATGAAGGTCTTTGGGGCCGGTGCGTGCGGTGATGGTGAAGTTGGTAAGGGCGTCGCCTTCGTGGTTGGCCATGTATTGCGCAAGATGCGTGAGATCGCGTGTATCCATGCGCTCACAGAAATCGTCTGTCGTGTTATTGAGGGTGTGCGTGATGATGGAGGGGGTTCCGCGATGCATCGTTCCAGTACCTTGGCTATATGTCTGGTCACATGCGAGAGGGCTGGTGGCTCAGCGAGCATGCGGTGCAACATGTACAAGTAACCTTAGATCCGACCATTCTGACCGATGATCTCTTGCCGAACTCCTCGTATCCGGGTTCCGTAGCAGCTGAAGACTATGAGCTTGCGTAGTTGGAGGATGATGAAAACTTTCAGAATTTCTGCCAGCCGGATCGTTTCCGTTCGGACGAGATAGACTACGAAAACTCTCCCCCGACGTGTTCCGAAACTTACTAGCACCACCACCATCAGCAGGCGCACACCGGGAGTTTAGCGGGAGGTTTAACGTTGCTCAAAATTGGGACGAGTCCCGACAAGACTCTATTCCTTTTCTAATTTGAGCATCTATCCAAACATCACAAAACCCGCTCCATCGCCTCCAAAAAAAGAAAAGAAATGTTTATGGGATTCGTCTGCGAGGCCCTGGGAGTTTCCATCCGTACAGGCGCGCTGTCGTGCGCTCGCCGAGCTGGCTCGAACAGCCATAGACGGGTAATCATCCCATATGCCGTGAGGTAAGACTAAGCTTAGTTGCAGCAGCAGACCTGCAGAAGGACCGTTAGTATTAATCATATTCAAGGCCGAGCAGGTGCTGCGAGAAACATACCTTGTTACCGCGGCCAGACTTGGAGTTGCTCTGGCACTTGAGCGCGGCGCAGGCGGAACCATCCTTGTCAGGCTTGTTGCAGGTTCCGGCGGGCGCGCCCTGGCGTGCGACGAGAAGAGAGGCCTCGTCGACCGCGGAGAGCTCGTTCTTGGGGCCCGGGGCGGGGATGGCGACGGCCAGGGTGGCGAAGAGGGTGACGAAGACGGTTGAGGCGCGCATTTCGATTATTGAGGGAGTGTTTGGTTGTTTTTTCTACCGGAGAAAAATAAAGAGAGTGGTATAAGTTGTGATTATTGAGTGAGTGGAGATTGTTTGTTGCTGCTGCTGATGTAGAAACGAGAGGTTGGTGAAGAGGAGGCTTCGCTGTGGTTTATATACAACGGATTGATCGACTCGTGTCGTTTGATCTCATGAGACGGATCATGGGGCTTCAGACGGGGTGGAACTCCCTCACAACGACGAAGAGGACCGATCCAAACTGCTGGGTAGCCTTCCCGTCCTTTCGTCTCGCCTTACTCCCCGTGAGCGGCAGGTGCCCATGTCACAGCATGATGCGAGGCCTGCCGAGTTACGCGAGTCGCGAACTTTAGTTGCGTATTATGTTGGCTCCCTTCTCTCCTCTACATCTTTACAGAAAAGTGTCCGGCTGAGCTGGTAAGAGCGGCCCAATCAGGTAACACTTCGCCCGTCGTTGGTATGTTCTGGACGGCAGCGCTCGAACCAAGCTTGAAGACGCCGTACCAAGTTTCAAAAGATGGGTGGTGAGGGTTGGGATTGGGCGACCCCACGAGTCAAGACTTGGCGCTGCGGGCCTGGGGGCGACCCTGATGTTTATGTTTGGGGGCTGAGTTGATTGATCGCCTACATTACACGATCTAGAGCAACTTCGTCCGATGATAAGATACATTCTGCACACGTTGTCTGAACCTGCGCGCAGGTGCCTCTCCCTCTTTGAATTTTAAAGTTTTTCTCACAGCGATTGGATCGTGCGCGCTGCGGTGCCAGTTTGCGTCAGCTTGTTCCAGCCGTTTTCCTCTTTTTCTCTTCCAGAAAAGATGAAACTACACGCGACAAGCGCACCTTCCACGTTTTGTCGGAGGATTTCTCTTTGGCGAGGGCGCACTGGGCGGCGCACGCGCGCGTTTCGCAGCAGCCACGTTTGCTTCTACGTAACGTAGAAAGATTTTTACATTTAGAGTTTAGGGCGATGTTTGCCGCCTAACCGACTAATGCTACGATTGCGAATTCTTCGTTAAAGTCGGCTTAGAGCACATAGCACGTACATGTGTGTCGTAGTCTAGCTGTATTCCCGTCGGCGGTATCGAACTGGCCGGTTGGGTGATGGAGACGGATGGACCAGTTAGATGTGCTGCTGTAGCTTAGCGACTGCCTGATGCGGAAGGAGTTCGGCAGGGGGCCGGTACGGCCGTGAACTCTCCTTAAGCACGACAAGATGCGATGTACAACGCGAATGGTTCGCTGGAGGATATTTTGATGGCAAGAATGCGATTTTGAGTGATCGTGTTAGTTGTGTTCTTTATCGAATGGGACCGCCGGAGCTGTGATACACACTTCCTAAAGGCGTATGGTAAGGCACATAGTAGCGAGTCGAAGGGGCCCCAAACTCTATTAAGGATTCGCAGGAATGATGCCTAGTCTGACAGGTGCAGAAGAGAAACGTCTCGTAGGATGATTCCGTACGGGGGACGGTCCATTTCGTGTGCTGGGTCCCTGGATGCGGAAAAGGGGGTTTCACGAGTCGCTCTTCTCCGGGGACGCGCGGGGACGTTCAATGGCGGGCCGCGGATAACGAAGATGTAGATAAGAGTGTCTCAACAACAGTCAGGGGTTTGCTGATTTGGCCGAAATTGTGATCAGGTTCATTCTCGCTCTTTTGAGTTCTAAAAACAATTCGCCTTGCTGGTCCAGAGGGTGTGATTCGGGGTTGTTTGTCTGGACGAACAGTTGAAGGCCATGAATCTGCGTTGGCTGATTCGTAACGTAACGTTATTGCAACACTGTGAATTGGCTCTTGGGATCGACAGGAGTCTCTGCTCACGTCTATCTGTGCGCTGTTGTCAGCAACTCGGATTTAATCCGGTGGCAAGTGAAGAGCTGATGCCTGCAAGACTGGGGCTTTGCAACACACCCTTACTCAAGTTCAAGTGTATTGATCCCTGTCAATGGTCAGCAACCCAAACACTTTGAAGAGTTAGAAGACTGTGCCTCTACTCAGACAAGCTTGAATGGATACTAGTAACTAGGAACTTGTAGGTAGATCATTTCTTTGATACCTCGTCCGACTGCGTTTACTGAGAACTTGCTCTTTCTCGTATCCGGACTTCATCTCGGTATCCCACGCTGCAAGCCGTGCTCAATCTCGAGAGGCTCCAGACGTCCACTATCACCTCGCCAGATCAGTTGTTACACTGGGTCTAGAAGTTCCAAAAAGTGCCGCGGAATTTTATAAAGTCGGAGATAGAGTTTGACCCCCCGTTGGCCAGGGATCTACTCTCTGAATCGCGGTTGTTACCTACCCGCTCCACAGGCCCTGGAGAAGTCCGTAATGAGACATGACTAGAACTCGAAAACGATGGAATACAGGCCGACGGAGAACGCATGACACACCCCATTCATCATGCAGTTGGGAATAGAGGCAGTGATTGTGTAATTGTCCGGTTCGGCGTAAACGCGATTCCGAGATGAGCTGGTTACGGGGCAAATGCGACATAATTCTTTTTTTCTCTGCAGATGATGAGGATCACAATGACCTTCAATAATTCGAGTTGAAATGTTGAACGGAAATGACATTTTAGTACGGAAATACACGGCGTAATCTAACGATACAGCACAGCCGAAGAGGCAAAGTTTGAGACAAATCACACAAGCAGTTCCACCAATGAGGCCAAGTCAGCAGCCCGGATCGATGACTTGCGAGCGGTCTTACTCCTCGTCGTCAAAATCAACATCCTCCTCAAAGTCGACATCAACGTCATCCTCATCCCCGTCCTCCTGGCGGCGGGCGTGGCCCTTCTTGTTGTTCGTGGCATCATCCGCAGCGGCGTCACCGCCCTTGGGGCTGCGCTTGTTGCCAGACTTGTTCTTGTCGTTGTCGTCGACCTTTGTGCTGCTCTTGTCGTCCACGACGACGGTGGTCTTGCTGCTGTCGTCGGAGCCGCTGGTAGAGGAGGAGCTGTTGTCCTTGCCATTGTTCTTGTTGTTGTCGTCGACCTTGGTGGTGCTCTTGTCGTCGGAGTCAGAAGTGGAGGTGGTGATCTTGCCGCTGGTCTTGGTGCTAGACTTGCCACCCTTGCGGCCAGAGGCACCCTTGTTGTTGTTCTTGTCGTCCTGGGTGGTCGACTTGGAAGCGCTGTTGTCGTCGGCTCCGACGGTTCTGGGAGCCTTGCCGTTAGCCTTGTTGTTGGCGGCATCATCGACTGCGGCGTCGCCACCCTTGGGGGCTCTCTTGGGCGTCTTGCCATTGGCCCTGTTGTTGCCGGCATCGTCCACAGCAGCATCGCCGCCCTTAGGGCTCCTCTTCGGGTTCTTGCCATTGGCCATGTTGTTGCCGGCATCGTCGGCTGCGGTGTCGCCACCCTTGGGTCTTCTCGCTACAACGGGAACAACATCGGGGTTGGTGCCGGTGGTGGTTCCGGGGGTGGGCTCCACGCAGACGCCGTTCTTGCGCTTGCACGTCTTGGGGGCACGTTGCTCCAACCCCATACCAGCGCCGGAGATGTCAATGGATCGCTGCAGAGTGTTGGACTGTGAAGTGTGAAAAGAGGCATCAAGTACTTGCCTCGATGAGACCAGCATCGGAAGATCCAGCGATTGGCATGGCCACAGAAGTGGCAGCGAAGAAAGCCATGCCAAGAGTGGCGACCTGGGCGATGGTAGGAGCGTGCATCTTGGCGAGTTGGTGGTGGTGGATATGAAATGAAAGTTGAATGAATGGGATGATATCGAAGTGAAGGAAAGTGGTGTTCGAGAGTGATCTGAAGAGTGAGTGTATGATGATGAGAGGGAAGAGACCGGGAAATTCTTGACACTTATATACAGAGTCGATCTTGAGTTGCGTTCTTCAAAAAACACTGATCTCCATTGCCGAAGCTATTTTCAATCAGATCTAGACTCCCCCTTCAGTCATAGCAAGCGAATGTGGGAATTGGAGACCCTGGTCTAGGCATCGTGAGGCCAAGCTTATGGCGCTTGTCTAGAATAAGCTGGAAGCTAGTCGAGGAGTTCGCGCGCGGTCCAGAACCCCTACTCCCATGGCCCTCAGCTGTCCAGACCCGACACTCTGGCACCAGACAGATGTTGCCAAGTCTGAACATTCACGGTATGAGGCGTGCCCTTCCGGTGGGATCTAGCGTGCTCGTCGCTACGCTATTCACAGCCCACGTGCGAAAGGGTGTCAACAACAGACGAGCGAAGACATGGAGGGGCAGAACGCTTCTCTTTTGGGGTTTTGACTCACATCTCTTCCGTTTATTCTTTCCTGGGGTCGCACTTCGAGTAGTATATCTTTTGCTCTTTGGTCTTCCCGAGGCCGTAATCTCCCTCTCTTTGGCCCTGTCCTTTGCCTTTTGTGTCGGTATAACCTATCTCCAACAATTTCGACATATTTAGAGGGACTCGAGGTAGACAGCTGACTGGCGAGACACCTGCCACTCACGTTGGGTTCACTCACCCGGCTGCCTCATCGTCCAAGCACCCTGAGGATCATTAAACGACCACTTACACCGGGGGCGCCTCGCGAAACTGTAGGCTAAACCTGCTGTTCCAGACCCCCTCGGCTACAGAGGCCTCAGACGACGCTGGACCTCAGCTGAAAGCCACTCGAGCCGAGGGGAAATGGGAGAAAACAACCGATTGGGAAGACTAGCTCAGGGGAGCCCGAAGTGTGGCGCGCGGGGGCGGCAAATTTTAGGTGTTAGCTCCCGTTAAGCGGCTCGCGGGGTGGCTAGTGCCAAGACGGCGCGGCACCGTTGCCAAGTTTGTTCTCATGCTGTTTCACTACCGACAGTCGACTGCACGCTGTGCTTTGGTCGTGTCCAAGTTGAGACGGAAACCGAATGCCAAGAGTTATAGGCAGTTTACTGTAACGACTGGGTGAGTTCTTCAGCTTCTTCAGGACTCGTTGTTCATGATGCATGACACCTACGGGGCAACCGGCTTAATGTGGGCTATTGTAGAAAATATGAAGGGAGTCGAGACACTTGGGGTCTCTGCTTTGGAGATCGCATTCTGAATTACAGAACAAGCATATCCGTCCTCGCAGTACCTTCGCTGTTGAAGATAATAAGGTAACCTCCAGACGGCGATTACTTTAATAGGTTATCCCAAGTAAGGTTGCGTCACAAAGAGCTCGTTTGGTGGCTGAGTTCTGGACCATAACATCAGAGGGCTTGCTCAGCAAGCCACACCAACGCCATGCTGGCAAATCATCTGGGGTTCCAACTTTACTTTCGGCTGGACTTGCTGAGAGTTCGACGACTTGGTGTCATGCTCAGACGTGGTCACAATTAGTAACGGATTATTCAGATCTGACTGCTGAGAAGGTAACATCACTAGCAGCGACATATGGCGTTTCTGAGGGAACAGAGCGCACGCGAGCTGAGGCTGATATGTGTCTACTTGAGGCGTCTGAAATGCCAGACACCTGAAATCTAGCATGACAGGAAGTGTAAACTATTGAGGAAAGGGATGACGGGAGCGTCGCAGGTTGATGGCCGAGAAATACTTTGGTCGAACCATGAGAGCCACGTGCAAGATTTGGGTGCCCTGTCGCCCAGTCAAGGACAACCGATTTCTGAATATGGAAAGTGGCATGAGCTTTCTCTGACTCTCGCAACGGCCTCACGCCACGAGTGAGCTGCAGATGCTCTACCTTCGACATGAGAGCTTCAAAGCAAGGCTAATCATTCCAAATGATGCCACATGCTTCATGGAAGCTTCGACATGGTTGCATATATGAAAATTTCGGGTACTCGGGTCATATGGTTGCCCTCTCAGTTACTTTTAGACGCTTTGGAAGTGAAGAGTGCTTTGACAACGCTTCAAATGGCCCAATTTGCCTCTGAGTCTTACCGTGGCAAATCACGTGGTGGCGCTGGCAAATGGAAACCAGACACCGCCAATAACTGCGCCCTCAACGCTCGGTGCAGCGTTCAGGAGAGGTTTCTGACGCCTGACAATAGTAGGGTGATGAGGGCTTTTGAAATGAATGCCTCCTGTGTGGCGGGTTTACCCGAAGTATGTCACTCGAGAAGACATCTTGGGAAGGGTCTTGCTATCCGGGCGCTTGGTAGGCATAAACAATGATAGGGGCAATAAAGACGACGATGGCGATAATAATAGGGAAAGGGACGACAGGGACGACACTGAGAATAGGGATAAAAGGTTATTAATATTAAACAAACTATTGGACCTAAGATAACAGTTTTCCGCCCAGATAGCTAGAAATGCCTGCCTGGATATGAAGTCTTCTTGGGAATAATTATGTCATTGTCTCTCAGGACCGGGGCTTTGCTATTATCCAAGTAATTAAAGACAGCAAGGGCGATAGCAGGCAGTTAGAGAATAGCGACGATGAGATTGAAAACACAGACAGACATCTGCTTCAATAGAAACAAGTGCGTGAGCCAAGAGATATTCGCGAGGAACGAAGAAAAGAGAGGTAGAGTAGGGGATCAACTACGGGTTGGTATGTGTTCTAATATAGCATACGGCGCAAAGAATGCCGTCGCCTCCACTAACCTCTTGCCCTTTTCGGAATCATAGTAGCCTTATGTGATAGAGGATTGCAGGGAGATTTCTCGCTCATTTGATGCGCCTCTGAGATCATCAACTCACAGCTGCCGCTGTGCTGTCTGTAAATAGACCCATCCTCGCTTGGGCTTTTCTGCCCAAGCATGATCAAAACATACTTTGAACTTTGAGATACCTATACTTGTCATCAGACTAGAGGGGGAAAGTTTGAAGCGATTTCTGAAAACAGCTGGTCAAGACATGAATGCTGATTCAATGCAAGCTTGCTCACGTCCGAAGCTGCCGAAGAAGTAAGGTGACACCAATTAGTTCGAATTTCTTAAGGCTGGTGAAAGAACTTGGTAGTGCAATCGTGCCGGACTCTTTGGAACTTCAGGATGATCTTAGGACTACTGTTGCTCTCAGCATTCACAATGGCAGCTAGCAAGTACATATTATTCTGGCAGATGTGAGAATAACCAACACGGGTGATGTACATGAGTCGAATGAGTTTGCACATCACTCCCCGTTGGAACAGGGATCACAGAGGCCAGAACTCAGGCCAGAGAGGTCTGGACCCTGGAGGCTTGGCTCAAAGCTTGGTTAAAGCTTGAACAAAACGTTGCAAGGTAGCTGATTCCTGGCAGATGAGCGAATGACAACAGCCGAATATTTCCCCGCCCCAAGCTAGCTGGTATTGATTGAGATAACTACTTGATGAAATTTACTGATGCTGCTCTCATTAAGATTTCGATAGCCTCACTTTTCTTTTTGGCTTCTCATATCTTCGGCGAAGATTTCAGTTTTTCTGTTCGCAATATCGCACTTTACGAGTTAAGCTGTCACCTTAGGTTGAAAAAGGGCTCCTATATGGCCTCTAGCTGTTCACTGTGATTTTTACCTGCTTAGAGCGACAGACCTCCTAACTCTGCGCCTCCTGATAATATACATAGCCTTCAGTTATATAATTATAACCTAACGACCTCCTAAGTCTCTAACCACCTCTCCTAACCTCAGCTATACTTATATATATATATAACTTTACTATCTTTAACTTCACTTTAGTAATAATATAGTTTATAATTACTTAATTACTTAAATACTAACTACTAAACTATTAACCTATCCTCTCTCTTACGTATTACCTATACTACTATTAAATACTATCTTTATTACTACTTTACTATTTACTATTAGCTATACTATTATTAGTAACGCTCTCTCTATTTAGTATAAGGTATACTTACTAATATTCCCCTACTAAGCTTATACTTAAGCTTAGACTATATTTACTTTAGTATTATAGAAAGTTTATATAAAGAAAAGCTACTCCTTAGGATAGCTAGAGATATATATAGCTTCTACTTTAAAACTATTAAAGGTATTTATTACTTTAATTATAGTATAAAGAAGGTTTCTTTTAGAAGTATTCTTAAAAGCTCTATTTAATACTACTATAATAAAGCGTTCTTAATTAAAGTTAAAGTAGTTACTAAAGTTAAAAGCTTTATTTAATATATAGATATTATTCTATATAGTAATATCTTTATGTTATAACCTATTCTATATAGATAATAGTTAACTAACCTACTTAGGTATTAAGTAGCTAAATAGGATATTTATACTATAGGATTATAAGAATAATAAGGACTTACTTAGAATAGAAGAACTATAATATAAGTTATATAATAATAAGAAGGATTAATAAAAAATAAGTAGTTCTAATTTAAAACTAATATAGAGAAAGTAGTTTATATTTAAAAACTACTTAGAAGATATTAATCCTTAGGATAAAGAGATTACTTTAGATTTATATATAGTATAACTTTAAACTTAGCTTATAATTAAACTCCTATAGCTTTTTAGTAATTAACTTCTTAATATTTATTCTTAAGATACTTTTAGCTTACTTTTACTATAAATTACTTATTAAGCTTAAAACTAATTACTTTAGTCTCTAAAGACTTAATCTACTATAGTTTATAACTATAACTATAACCTAATATACTATTATAACGTATTAATCTTTAGCTTCTATTAGTAGACCTTACTATTAGATAGCTAACTATAACACTTTAGCTATCTTCTTAAAGAAAGGTATACTTAGCGTAAAGTTAATATTCTTATATTCCTTATATAATATAGATATTATAAAGATACTTTAGGATTTATTATAAGTTATAAGTATACTTTATACTTTATATAATACTCTTTAGTTTATAGTCCTTCTTAAATAAAGATAGGTTATTAATATAAGTTTAAAGGTAAAGAAGAGGAAGAGAGAAGGGTATAAAGCTATTATAGTTAGCTATCTAATAATAAGGTTTACTAATAGAAGCTAGAGATTAATACGTTATAATAGTATATTAAGGTTATAGTTATAAGTTATAAGTTATAGTAGATTAAGTCTTTAGAGACTAAAGTAATTAGTTTTAAGCTTAATAAATATTTTATAGTAAAAGTAAGCTAAAAGTATTTATAAAGATAAATACTAAGAAGTTAATTATTAAAGAACTATAAGAGCTTAACTATAAACTAAGCTTAAGGTTATATTATATATAAGTTTAAAGTAGTTTCTTTATTTTAAAGATTAATATCTCCTAAGTAATCCCTAAATATAGACTACTTCCTCTATATTAGTTTTAAGTTAAGACTATTTATCTTTTATTAGTTCTTTTTATTATTATATAGTTTATATTATAGTTTTTCTATTCTAAATAAGTCTTTATTATTCTTATAATCCTATAATATAAATATCTTATCCTAGCTATTTAACGCTTAAGTAAGTTAGTTAACTATTATCTATATAGAATAGGTTATAATATTAAGTCCCTTCTTTAAAAGTCTTATCTTTAAAACTTAATATAAGTAAGTTATTAGTCTTAAGTTAGAAATCTATTAATTATACTTCTTAATTTTCTATAATACTAATAATATATTAAGTAATATTTAAAAATTAAAAAAGAAATTAGTTATTACTAAGTTTAAGGATTATAAGTATAAAGCTTTAATTAAATATATTAAGTTTTATTCTTTAGTAATATATAACATAGTAAAGGCGTTCGCTGCCTTCAGCGCGATAGGCGCCCTAACCACGCTTAACATGATTAACGCAGTTAGCACGTTAAACGCAGCAAAAGCCCTTAAGGCCTCCAAGGCGTTCAACACGCCTAAGGCCTTAAACGTAGTTAACCTTCTTAATATATATATTGCTATAACTACGTTACTCTACGTGACGTATATCAATTAGTAGTATAACCTTAATAGTTGCCTACTTCCCTTAAATTAAGGAAGATAGCTAACCTTATGTTAATAGTTAACCTTATTAAGTCTAACAAATAAGTTCCAGCGTATAGCTAATCCTATAAAGCTTAAATAATAATAATATTATATTAAACTCTTCCTCTAACTAAGAACATCCTAAAGAGATGTAAAACCTCACTATTATACCTTAGATAATATTAACTAATCTTAAAGTAGTAGAAAACCTTAAGGCTAAATTACCTAAGCCTATTAGCTATATAATAATTACTAACTTCTAAGCTGCTTATAAAAACTACTTAGAGAAGTTTTATAGAATACTTACTCTAACTAAATATTTACTGCTTAACCTTAGTATATAAGCTATAATTTCAGCTATAGCTTATAAAGGATTTAAACGCTATATAATAAACTGCTATAGATAAATCTAAACTATAGACCTAAAAAGAGAAGCTTATGTTAACGCTATAAAACTTAAAAGTTAAGTATTAAAGACTTAGAGAGATAATCCTAATATGTTTACTAACTTAGTTAAATAATAATATTATCTTAACGCGCTATATCGCGTAAGATATATTAAGATTAAGAACGCCTTAAGATAAGAACCTAACCTCACCTTACCTTTTAGTGATAATAGAAAGATAGAGGGTTATAAGACCTTAAACGCTAGCTATATAGAGAAACTAAAAGGCTTAAAACCTTAATATTTAGTTAATATTCTATCCTAAGATTAAAAACTAATAGTAGTTCTATTAACTTTAGAGGAACATATTAACTTCAAATGAAGATTCTTAAGTACTTTAGGATCCCTACTTCTAAAGTTAGAAATACTAAGTAATTAACTATTAATACCTAACTTAACTACTAAAACCTTAATTATAATATTAGAATAATTAACTATTATAATAGTAGACACTATCTATTATATAACTAAACTTCCTTCTAGCTAAGGCTAAAACAGCATACTAGAATCTAGTAATATATAAAGTCATCATAGTTAAGGATAGTTTTAGCCTATCTATCCTAAACCTTAGCCTACTTTATTAACTATACTAAAAAGAAAAGAGCTTATATTTAACAATAATATCTAAGAGCAAACTAAAGATATAAAATAGGTCTCTACTCTATAAAGAGATCTAAGTAATAATAATAATAGAAGCAATCCTAATAATAAAAAGGACCATAAAGATAAAGACTATAGTGATAGAAGAGGTAATAGAAACTAAGCAAACTACTGCTCTTCTAAAGCTTAATAGAGGCTTATTAAGCTAAGATAGTCTAATAATAGAATATCTATTAACTATAACTTTCTATCTATACTTATTACTTTAGATAGAGACTATATTATTTATACTTTATCTAGCTCCCCTATAGATAATATAAGACGTTTATTACTACAATTTAAAATAAATATAATTAGATTATTTAATCCACCCCTATATAATAATAAAATAGATAATATCTATATTAATAGAAGTTCTAAGATAGTTTACTAAAATATATATTATTTTATTAACGCTATTAATAGCTATATTAAATCTAATAATAGCAATTTTATAACAGTAGCTTTAAACCTCTATTAAATATTACTTTACTATATATCAGATTAATATTATACTAACTTAATAACTAAGGAAAAGTTAGCCTTAAGAGACCCTTAAGTTAGAGTATTACGCTAGAAGGAATTATTACTTAAAAGATTTCACCTTCTATATAAACTTACTAAATTGCAGTTATCTAAGGAACGATATACCCTAAGAGACGTTTATAATCATCGCAATATCTACTACTAAATAACTAAGGTAGCTTAACTCTACTATAACATAAAAGAGTCTAAAGTAAAAATATTATCTATAATATATAATAAAATAGACGCTAAGCTTATTATAAGTATTCTAAAGCTTAATAAATTAACTAACCATAATAAATTTATAGCTAGCCTATAAAGCATAGTATTAGGTTAATATAAAATAGTTACTAAAAGATTATAGCGCAACCTTTTACTATTAACTACTAGAAGTAGGTATATAAGGATAATATCTTTATGTTTAACATTAAGAATAACACCTAAGTCCTCTATAAGCTGTTATCTTTACTATTTAAAACTAAAATAGTCTAAAGTCTCTAGTCTAACATCAGCTAAGAATATAAGAACTACTATAAATATCTTAGTTAAACTACTATTAACTTATAATAAGTTAGTATAACCTAAGAAGCCTTAAGTATAATTTAAACGTAGATATTAACCTAAATATCATAATTAACATAGTTAACATCTAAAAACGTTAGGACATCCCTCTATATATACTACCTCTAAACTTAAGTAGTAGATTAATAATACTAATAGCAATAACCTATCCTATAATAATAATTATAATTATATCTAATACTATAAGGCTACTAATACTTTAGAAGCTTATAATAAGGACTTAGTTATTAGCATAGATAATAAAGATAAAAATAATTATAACGCTAAAAGTATAGATTAAGCTAACGTTTTATTCTAAACAAACAAAGATTATACTCTAAAGATATTAGGATATCTTCCTCGTTATAATAATAAATACCTTCTCTTTAATACTACTTTATTTTTAAATTCTATGTTAACTAACCTTAAAATCTATAGATATAATACTTATTTATATAAAGTAAAGCTATACCTAGATTTTAATAATATCTTCTTATATTAAACTCTCTTATCGCTATAGCTAAACGCTACTATTATTAGTCCTATTAAGCCTTAATATCATAATAATACCTAATCTTATAAGTATATTTATGCTAAGATCGTTATCTAAGGTTTTTAAGATAGACTACTAATTATAATTTACGTAGATATTAGCGTAGATAGGTTTATAATTAGTAAAGCCTATCTCTATTAATTTTATATTATTACTAAGTAACCTAAGGTGTTTAAGCTATAAGGAGTAAGAAGTATAAAAACTATTATATAGGTTACCTTCTTAATACTTATTTATAGTTAGTTACTAAGCAGATATATAGCAACTACTAAACTATAAATAAGCGTTTAGTTAATATTATACCTTAACGTTAGTTTACTTATAGGGTAAGACTTTAATATTCTAAATAATATTAACATTTTAAACTCTAAATTATATATTTATATTCTATCTTATAGTAATCTTTATATACTTTTATAGATTTATTCTAAGGTACTAATAAAGACCTTCACTATACATACTACTACTAACATAGTAATACTACTATATAATTAGGTAACCTTTTAAATCACTACGCTAGTAAGATTAAAATAGAATCCCTTCTATTCAGCCTAAAGTAAGAAAGGTATATATTTATATATATAGGCGCTTCACTATTTATTCCTATTATTAATAACACTCTTTACTTTTTGAAAATTAAACGTAGAACAAAACTTAGAACGTTATTACCGTTTAAATCTAATAGTTTTATTAAACTATAAACTCATAATTATTTATAAGTTACTATATTAATATTACTAAATAAATACTTAACATATTATTCTATTTTTCACCTTATAGATTAAAAACTAGCTACTTTAGTCTAATTACCTAAGCAGTTAGCTACTAAATAAGGCTAACTCTTAGCCCTTAACTTTAGTAAATCTTTTATAGCTTAAAGTAATACTAAAGATAATCCTACGCTAAAATAGAGAGATATTTATAAGGGAGCTATTAATATAAATAATAAGATAGGCATCACTAAGTTAAAGAGCTTACCTACTATTATTACTAATAAAGGCGTTTATATCTATAATTATAGTAAAGAAGCTATATAACGCCTTAAAGAAGTAATCTTATATTATCCTAAAGTTTAGATTAACTAAGGTCTAATTAATCTTCTAGAAGACTAATACTTATGCATTAAACTTATTAATAGTTAGTAAAAGATAAACATAAGATAATGTTTATACCTAGCAGGCGAAGAAGATAAGAAACTAATAAATATTATTCTTAATAAGCTACACGCTTAAGACTAGATAGAATAGGGGAAATCTAGACCTACTTTATTTAAAGCTTCTATATTTATAACATAGCATATTATTAATAGTAAACATAAAAGCTAAATAGTTATTAATTTATATACTTTAAATAAAGCTATAGTTTTAAATATATATCTAATACCCTTCTAGTAAGATATTATTAAACACCTAAGGGGAAAAGCTTAGATTATAGTTATTAACGCTTAATTATTCTTTTATTAGTTCCTCATTAAGAAGGAACATAGAGAACGCTTCATAATTATTAGTTATTAAGGCTAAGAGTAGTTAAAAGTTATACTTATAGGTTTTTATAACTCTCTAGCATATACTTAACGCATTACAGATAAGCTTTTACAGCCTTATAAGGAGTTTACATATGCTTTTATTAACGATATCATAATAGTATCAACCAACCTTAAAAGCTACCTAAAGCATCTTAATGCAGTCTTTAAACTATTTTTAGACGTTAGTCTATTGCTATCTGCCTAAAAATCGTTTATTAGATATCTATCTGTTAAATTATTAGGATTTACTATTAACGCTTTTAGCCTATCTAATATATAGGACTATATTAATGCTATTATAAAGATAAAATACCTATATAACCTTTATTAACTTAAATATTAGGTTAAAGCTATAGGATTTCTTTAACATATTATATTACGATATAGCAATCATATATAACTACTATAAGAACGAAAAACCTTATTACTAATATAAGCTTACGCATAAAGTAAAGATAAAGGTATAGCTAGAAAAATATTCTGCTAAAATACTTATTTTATGCTAACTAAAGAAGAAATCATAAGCTTTAACGATATTAAGAACGCCTTAATAGATAATAACATAGTGTTTCACTATAATCTTAACAAATAGTTATTTATCTAACTTAATTCCTCAAAAGAATATAGACATTTAGCCTTAATTTTCTAACTTAAGGATAGCGTTATTTAGAAACCTTACGACGCTATTAAACAAATAGATATACTACCTATCGCTTATATAAGTAAGGCGCTTAATATAGCTGAATAAAAGTATTAGCCTACTAAACTTAAAGTAGCCTATCTAGTATAAGTAGTTAAGAAAACTAAATTATTAATATAATTATCTTATAATAAACTTATAATTATTCTTACTAACTATTTAGTAACTTATAATATAGTTAAGTAAATATTATTATAGACTAAAGATAAAATAAGGTTAAACCTATATCTTACTCTATTATCTAAATACCTTAGCTAATTCTCACTAGCATACTACTATATCCTAGGAACGTCTAATATTATAGTAGACACCCTATTATATTTACTAACTACTAAAGTACTAATAGAAGATATTAGCAAACTTAATAAAATATAGGATAATATACTAATAGGAGTTAATTTTATAACTAAAGCTTCGTTAGATAATAATTTTAAAACTAAACTTATCTAAGCATATAAAAAATCAAAATTATAGAAGAAAATATATAATATATTAAGTAACTAGTAAAATAATATTAAGCTTAACTTCATTATACATAATAGCCTCCTTTATCACATTAATCGCTATAACCTTAAGCGATAACTTTACATACTAAAGGAAATAGCAATACTATTAATCAAAGAGGCTCATAACAATTATTATTATTTTAAAGAATAACAAACATAGAAAGTACTAAACGATAACTTTTATATTTAAAGGTTATATTACTAAGTAAAAGCATACGTTTAAAACTATCCTTATTATAAAACGCTTAGCATTAATCGTTAACTACTATTAGGAACTATATAACTAATTTTAACGCTACCTATTCCGTTTCACACTATTATAATAGACTTTATTATTAGTCTTCCTAAAATACTATTAAGATACTCTAGTTATAAATAAGAAAACTTCCTATTACTTAACATTATCCTTATAGTTAACAATA
This sequence comes from Colletotrichum sp. SAR11_59, assembly GCA_025328345.1. NCBI lineage: Eukaryota > Fungi > Ascomycota > Sordariomycetes > Glomerellales > Glomerellaceae > Colletotrichum > Colletotrichum sp. SAR11_59. The sequence continues at coordinate 27,960 of JAKMXC010000321.1, forward strand.
AATTCTTAAAAGTAATATTACTTATCTTAAGATACTTAACGTATACTACTAAAATCTAAGGATATTTACTTCTTTAAGAACTCTAACGTAGAAACTAAGGAATTCCTAAGTTAATTATTTCAAACTGCAATTATAAATTCTTATTAAAATTCTAGATATCGCTTTAGACTAAACTTAACACTAAGCTAAAGTTTTTAACTACATATTATCTATAAACTAACAGAATATTAGAAAGAAAAAACTAAACTATTAAACTAGCTATTAGGTATTTTTTAAATATTATAGATAGTAATTAAGGTAAACTATTTCTTAATCTCTAGTATAATCTAAATAATACCTACTCCTAAGTAATTAGCTACTCGCTAAATCAGATTCTTTACAGTATAAACATAAATAACGCCTTAAATATCTTAAGAGACTTAAATCTAAAACTTAACTACAAAATATTCTAAGAGGAAGTAAAAATCTTAATTACTATAGCCTAGCTTTATATAAAGGAATACTATAATAAAAAACGTTATTCTATTACGTTTAAACTAGGAGATTAGGTATACCTTAAGATAGGATTAAGATATTTTCTACTAAGACGCCTAACGTCAAAATATAGTTATTAACATATCCTTTTTAAGGTTATTAACTAAGTTAGTAAATTAGCCTATTATCTAGATATTCTACTAAATATAAATATATATTTAGTAATATTAGTAACTTAACTTATAGTAGCGCTAACGCCTAGTACTAACCTCTTTAATTAGTAAGATGATTATCGTAGCTTTATTAATATATAAGAAGATGAGGATATATATTAGCTTAAATTATATAAATATTTTAAGGTTAAAAATATCCTTAAAAGGTAAATAACTACTTAAGAAAAGGTTTAATACTTAATTAAATAGAAAGGATATCTACCTACTTATACTATCTAGATAGATAAAGACGTAATAAATATAGATAAACTTATTTCTACCTTTAAAGAATATAAATATAAAATAGAATAACTATACTAATAAGCTTAAGCTTAAAGACTAACTACTAATCTAGAAGAATAATCCCTTAAACCTAGAGAAAGACCTAAATAACTAGCGTATAAGAGAGGAAGACTAAGAAAAGATCTAGATTAAAGACCTAGTTAATAAGGTACTAATCTAAGATAAGGCGTTTATTATTTAAAACGTATTACTTAGTCTTTATAGCTATAAGATATAGCATAAGATATCTATTATTAGTTAATAATAGGTTATTTATATTCACTTTAAAGCTATATATAACTTAATATATTTACCCTTACTACGATAGGTATAAGTAAGAACCTCTATAACCTTAACTACTATCCTCGCTTAAAGGTTATTCCCTACTTTAAACTATTAGCTAATAGTAAAATTTAGAGTAACTAGTTACCTATATAAAAAAATAAACATATTATTAGGTAACTACTATGCTTATTACTACTATCCTTCTTAATATAGTATTAGTAGTTTTCTCTCCTATATATATAATACCTTTATATTCTACGCTTATATTATATAGTTTTTAGCTATTAATGCTATTATTATCTTTATTCTATTTATTATAATTATTACTATTAACGCCTCTTAACACCTTTAATACTAGCTACGTAGCTAACACCTCTATCTTATTTAGAGCGTATTATCATTAGAATGTATTTATACCTAAGGTTTAGCATTAACTAAATAGTTATTACGTAAAAAACGATAAGCCTCACTTTCTTTATACTTTTAATCTTATATATTATTATATACTTAACATTAAGGAGAAGGATTATATTAAGCTTACTTACTATATTTATAACCTTACTACTTTCTAATATGCTATTAACTTTAAGTAGGACTACTATAGTTATAATAGGAACGTTTTGTAGCGCCTATTTATTATCTATATAAGTACTAATATAGTAAATATTAATCACCTTAAGCCTACTAAGCTAAGTAAGTTCTACTAAAGATTCCTTTTAGCTATCTCCTCTCGTAAGTAACATGCTATTAACCTTACCTCTTAAGACTCTTAATACTATCCTTCCTCTATAGAACCTATTAACGTTAAAGACTATAGTAACGTTATTAGTAGTAACCTCTCTAATATTAAAGGTAATAAGTTAGATAATAATAGTAATACTAGTATTAAGTTTATTAATATCCCTATTAATACTAATATAGTTAAACCTACTAATATTAAGGTTATTAGCGTTATGAAGCCTGCTATTGCTGCAAAGAACGCTAGTAAGGTTAAGATAACTAACGCTACACCCCCTATATCTATAGCTAAGACCTTAGAGGCGTATAGTAAACATATTAATACTATTGCTACCTTACTTAAAAGCCTTTATAAGGCCTATAATAAGCTTTACACCTTAATAATATCTAATAACACTAACAACTTTAATAAAGTTAGCATAAACGTTACTAAGTTTATTAACATTATTAACATTAAGAATAAGGCGATAAAGGTATTTATACTTAAGTTTATAGTTAACCTAACGCTTAGTCGCATAAGCCCTAACGCCTTCCTTAAGCGTAAGCGCACTACATCTGCTACTAACCTCAATAACCCCTTTATTACTACACCTTCTAAGAAGGTTGCTACTACTATAAACGTTAATAACACTTAGATACTTGCTACGCTTAGAATAAGCTAGATATCTAACATATTTATAAACGCTATTATCTTAAACCTTAATACTGCGTTTAAGGCTAGTAGTTACTATTAATTAGCTAAGGCGCTTAACACTACTATTAATAACTAAGAAGTATTCTATAAATATTAGCATAATATCACTATTATTGCTATTAACAACCTTATTCCTTATGCTACTAATAAGATATATATACTTCTTTATAACACCTATATTATGTTTAGCCCCTATGCGTTCATTAAGGCGCTTAAGGCGTTTATTAAAAATTATATTAAGACTAATACTACGTTTAGCTCTATTAACCCTTAGTTTATAATAAAGGTTATATTAAAGGTTAAGTTCTTAGCTATCTATACTACTAAGCATTTAACTACAGATATAGTTAAAGCGTTAGATATTAACCTAAAGGCAGCCTATAATATTATCAACGTTAATAGCAATAAGGCTAAGGCTATGCTACTTATATAGCGCTATAAAGGTATAAACTTAAGCATATTCTACGCTAAGGTTGCTAACCTTACTACCTCTATCGTAGTAATTAAAGACTCTATAATTAAATATTTCCCTAAGGTTACTACTAATATTAAGGCTACCTACCTTAAGGTGTTTACTAATAATTATAAACTAGCTAATACCTATAATATTAATATTACTAACTTTCCCTATAATATCATCACTATTAAGGATAACAATAAGGAGGAGGAAGCCTTAGATATTCTCACCTTCAATAAGCGTAGTACTATCTAAATAGAATTTAACGCTAAGAACGCCTTCTTTAAGATATACATATTTAGATAAGCAGATAGGAAGTTAACTATAAGCTATATTAGCAAAAGCAGGATTATAAGATAGAGCATATAGAAGCAGAGTTTAAGTTATATATAGTTATATTAGCTACAATAAAGCATAAATAGAAATTATACCTACTATTATAAATAACATTCTTTCCTTTCGTTTACAGTAATTAATATATAACATAGTGAAGGCGTTCGCTACCTTCAGCGTAATAGGCGCCCTAACCACGCTTAACGTGATCAACATAGTTAGCATGTTAAACGCAGCAAAAGCCCTTAAGGCCTCTAAGGCGTTCAATACGCCTAAGGCCTTAAACGTAGTCAACCTTCTTAATATATATATTGCTATAACCACGTTACCCTACGTAACGCATATCATTTAGCTAGTAATATACTTTATATCTATTATTTTTAAGTAAAGTTTCTTTATTATTTTAGTAAGAAATTATTTAGGTATTATATATATATTAAAGTAAAGAAACTTTATAATAGTATTTTAGTAGTTTTAACTTATATAATAACTCTTAATCTTAATTATATCTAAGTAATAACTAACTATATTATAGTATAAAAATTAAATAAATAATAAAAAGAATAAAATAAAAAAGAAAAGAAAGTTAATAAAGAACTACTTATACTTTATTAAGAGTTTATTTATTTATAAACTTAAATAGTAGAAGTTACTAGTTATTTAAGTTATATTTATAAAATAAAGAAGTTAATTAAAAAGTATTAAATTAAAGCTTTTAAATAGAGAATATAGGAGATTAATAAAGAAAATAGTATATTTCTAATATTAGATACTTATAAGAAGTAAGTAATAAATAACTTCTAAACTACTAAAGTACTAAATAATCTAAAGTAGTAAGAGTTTAGCTTTAGTTTAGATTTTATTAATCTAAGTCCTTTAGTACTTAATATTAATAATACTTTAATATTATTTTAGTTTATTTTTAGTATTTTTAAGTAAATAAATAGTTGTTTTACTTATATTAGTTAAAAGTATTTTCTTAGTTATACTTATATAAATAGAAGTTATATCTTTTACTTTCTAGTTTCTTTTTATTTCTATTATCTTTCTTCTTATATTTATTTCTCTCTTTTATTAGTATATTTTATATATTCCTTAAATTCTTCTAAAGTTATAAGTAGATTTAGTCTATTTCTTAAGTTAATATACTTAAGTATTCTAATATATTTATTAATTTTATTATAATAGTTAAATAGATTATTATTTAGTTTTTATATATTATCTTTATATCTATAATTATTCTATTTAATAAAGTATTTCTATTTATTATCTTTATATTAATAGTTAAGTAGTTTTTCTACTTTATATTTTAGTTTACTACTTTCTATAATAATAATATTATTTGTTTATAATTTTTAAAAGTTAGTTTAAAGAGTAAAATGTTAGCAGTCTAGTCAACCTATATAAATAAGTATTATAGTTCAATCTATTGAGTTCGTAGTTACAACGCAGCCCCCCTGCAAAAAGACTATAGCAAAATTCACCCTATACGCAGGCATAATTCTAGAAACACTATATAGGTATTTTAACCTATACCCTCTACTAATTAAAGAAAATAGTATAGAAACCCTATACGTTCCTACTAGTAGGCAAACCCTCTAAATATCATAAAGTTAAACGCACACCCTAGCTAAATAGACCAGCAGAATAGCAATAGCGCTAGCTGCGTAGCGTAAGGCTAGCAGCGCTACACATAGTAGGGCTGATTATATTAAGGCTGAATAGGTCACTAAGGCTTATATAGCAATAGCTTCACTAAACTTTCTAGCGAGGTTAACGCTATTACATAAGAGATAACTCCTTAACTAAAGAGGTCGTTAGAAGAGGTTCTCATAGCTAGAAGCATAAAAACTCTACTACTACGCGTAAGGCCTTATACCTATCCCTCTTCCTCTTCCTCTTCCTCATCTTATAACCTATAATAAATCCTAAAGCTTCATAATGTCTACACTACGCAAGGAATATAAGAACACTAACCCTACGCAAGGCACGCCCTTCTTTAAGAATACAGCTAGGGATATTGCTATATAGAATAATATCTATATACTAGATGAAACCCTTAAGTTTAGCGCACATTCTATCCCCAATCAGAAGCGCTTTATTAAGGTTACATTAGATAGAGCCCTTAGCAATACCCCTCTAAGGGACCCTATCTACTAAGTAATCATAGCGATAATAAGACCTAATAGCCTTAGCGTAGAGGCTGCGCACATCTCTAGCCATCCTAAGGAGTAGCCCTTCTTCACATAAACCCTCTATAATACTAAGGCAGACGCAGCTTAAGCCCTAGCATAAGCCTAATAAGGCTTCTAAGTAGTAAGCTAATATTAAATACTCCTTAGGGAAATAACATATAAATATCAGTAAGTACGCCTTACGCTAAATAGAGAGAGCGTTACTAACAATAGTATAGCTGCTATTAGCAGACGGCAAAGTAATAATAGAGATAGTGTTAGCAGCATAAGTGATACGTAAGAGAGAAGATAGGTTAATAGTTTAGTAGTTAGTAATTAAGTAATTAAGTAATTATAAACTATATCGTTACTAAAGTGAAGTTAAAGATTATGAAGTTGTGTACATATATAAGTGCGGCTGAGGTTAAGAGAGGTAGTTGGAGACTTAGGAGGTCGTTAGGGATCACATAACTAAAGGCTATGTATATTATTAGGAGGCGCAGAGTTAGGAGGTCTGTCGCTCTAAGCAGGTAAAAATCACAGTGAACAGCCAGAGGCCTATAGTTCAATCTATACTTTTTTTCATAATACTAAAACCTAATAGTAGCACTTTAACCTATACCTAATCTTAATAAAGTAAATAAATAAATCTTAGTATAACTAGTTGTTAACATTTAGCTTAACTTATCCCTAGCTATATAGAAGAGGGTAGGTAGGTAGGCAGGTAAGCAGTAGAGCAGTAAAACATACTAGCAAGAGCGTTGTTTATAACGCTATCGTCAGCTAGAGCTTAGCGATAGCTTAAACCTATACTTAAAGATATAAACTTAATAGTATAACTCTTTATGTAGCTAAAAGGGTTCTTATAGCTATAGTATAATAACTTAACTATTTAAATAGGGCCTTAAGCCTATTCCTTATATCCTCCTATATATATAGCGACTATAATATTTTTCCTATTTTTCTTACTTATTATAACTTTATATAAGCTAAGTAAGGTTATACTAGACGACTTAATCTATAAAACTAATATTAATAAAGTTAAGGGCTCTAAGTTTAGTAACCTTCTCTTTACTAATAAGAAAACTTTCTTTAAATTTATTTAGAAATACCTACTTAAGATAGTTAATAAGAGCGATATAATAGAGTTATATAGCCTTAAGATTAATATAAAGATAGTTAAAGCTATTAATAACGATCTTAATACTTATAATTACTTTATAAGCTTCTTTAAGATAGCTAAAGTAGCTTAAGCGCTTAAACGTTAGTAAGTTAGGAAGGGTAAATCTGATATTAAGAGTATAGTTGATAGCAGTAGAGCTATTAAGACTATATAGTAGGGTAGAAGACGTTATCTAAATAGCGCGATAGTATAGAGGTCTTAGGGCCCCTACGCCTAGCGGAGCTTATAGCGTAGACGTCTAAACGGCAGAGGAGATAACAGAAGATAGGCGTGGATTAAATATAGCGTGAAGGGTAGGTGCAGCTTAGAGGAGTGGAGATAGAGGCAGCTAGAGGAAGATAGTTAAGGCTTATTATAGTGTTTAAAGTTAGAGGAGTGTAGAGGTGAAGATGATTTCTAAGTAGTTATATGACCTAAAGGTTGTTAGTAGTAGGCGAGGGGATTAGTCTAGCTTTTGTAGTTAATACTAGTTAAATTTCATAATATAAGGCTAGCGGCCCTTAAAGAGTAAAATATAGAATATTAAGTAATACTTTATAGTTTCTAAGAGTTTAAGTTTATAGTTAACTAATAAAATAACTTATAAAATTTTAAAAAGTCTAAGTTTTTTATAGTTAAGTTTATTATTTAGTTATTTTAGTTTAATATTTTACTATATAAAATAAATATTATTTTCTTCTTTTAAAGTTAATCTTTTAATCCTTTATTTATTACTAAATTTAGTTATTCTTTATTATATAAGTTTAAGTTCTTTTTATATATTTTCTTAGATATTTTTAATTTATTATACTAAAATAATAGTTTTTACTATAACTAAATCTACTTAAAGTTTTCTATAAATAGTAGGTTTAAATCTATAATTAAAGTAAAAAGGGGATTCTTTAATACTTTCTCTTACTATATTATTATAAGTAAACTAAGCTATTAGTAATAATATAACTTAATTATCTTAGTTATAATTAATATAAATCTAGAAATAGGTTTTAAAGATTTAGTTAATTTATTCTATTTATCTATTAGTCTATAAGTAGAATATAGTAAATATTAATTATTTAATACTTAAGTATAATATAATTAATTTCTAAAAGTTAGAAGTAAAAATCTTATCTTTATTTAATATAATTTCTTTAAGTATTCTATAGTTAGTAATAATATACTTAAGAAAGGCCTCTAGCTGTTCACTATGATGTTTACCTACTTAGAGCGATAGACCTCCTAACTCTACGCCTCCTAATAATACATACAGCCTTCAGTCATATAATTATAACTCTCCTAACCTTAGCTGCACTTATATATATACGTTAATAACTTTACTATCTTCAACTTCACTTTAGTAACAATATGGTTTATAATTACTTAATTACTTAATTACTTAATTACTAACTATTAAACTATTAACCTATCCTCTCTCTTATATATCACTTACGCTACTAATACTATCTCTATTACTGCTTTACTATCTACTATTAGCTATGCTATCGTTAGTAACGCTCTCTCTATTTAGCATAAGGCGTACTTACTAATCCCTACTAGGCTTATGCCTAAGCCTAGGCTACGTCTACCTTAGTATTATAGAAGGTTTATATAAAGAAAGGCTACTCCTTAGGATAACTAGAGATATATATAGCTTCTACTTTAAGGCTATTAGGGGTGTTCATCACTTTAATCGTAGTATAGAAAAGGTCCTTTTTAGAGGTATTCTTAAAAGCTCTATCTAACACTATTATAATAAAACGTTCCTAATTAGAGTTAGAATACTTACTAAAGTTAAGGGCTTCGTTTAGTATATAGATATTATTCTATATAGCGATATCTTTAGCTATTTTCTTAAAGAAGGGTGTACTTAGCGTAGGGTTAGTATTCTTATATTCCTTACGTAGTGTAGATATTATAAAGGATTTATTATAGGTTATAGGGTGAGGAAGAGGAAGAGGGAAGGGTATAAGGCCCTACGCGTAGTAGAGCTTTTTATACTTTTAGCTATAAGAACCTCTTATAATAACCTCTTTAGTTAAGGAGTTATCTCTATTTAGTAGCGTTTGTAGTATCTTGCTAGAAGGTTTAGTAAAGCTATTGCTAGGCTATAAAAGCCTTAGTAACCTATTTAGCCCTAATATAATCAGCCCTACTATATATAACGCTACTAGCTTTATACTGCGTAGCTAGCGCTATTACTATTCTATTAGTCTATTTAGCTAAGGCGTATATTTAACTTTATATAGTAATATTTAGAGGGTTTACTTACTAGTAGGAACGTATAGGGTTTCTATACTGTTTTCCTTAATTAGTAGAAGGTATAGGTTAAAGTGCCTATATAGTATTTCTAGAATTATGCCTGCGTATAGGGTGAATTTTGCTATAGTCTTTTTGTGGGGGGGCTACGTTATAACTATAAACTTAATATACTTAAGAAATATATAAGTATATTTTTTAGTATTATTTACTTCTTTATATAAAATAAAGTAAGTATACTTTATAAGTCTATCTATAATAATAAAAACACTATTATAATATATTTCTATAAAAAGTTCTTAAAACTTTAGTAGTTTAATAATAAAGTTAAGTAATATAGATTACTAAGTAGTTTATAGTATAAGTAAAGGTTATAATATATTATAAAGTTAATATTAAGTAAGTTTACTTTTAAAATAGTCCTTATAATCTTTAATTACTTTTACTATATATTCTCTAGTAACCTTTTCTTTATATTATTATTATAGTTATTTCTAAGTTTTTATAATTCCTTAATAACTATATATAAAGTAAGTATAAAACTCTATAATTACTTTATTATCTAGTTTACTAAGTAAACTAATATAAGATTATTTAGTTATTATTAAGAGTTTAGTTACTAATATTAGGTCTCTTTAATTATCTTTCTTAAGAATTATTTAAGTTTCTTTAAGTATTAAAATATTATAGTTTAATCTTTAACTAACAATATTAGCTTTACTATTATCTAACTTTTTCTAATATATAATTTAGAAGTTAAATCTAAATAAGAATTCTAACTATTATATTTATTACTTTTCTAGTACTTTTAAAGTTATAAAGTATATAAAATTCTTATAGTTTAAGTATATAAATACTTTATAGATAGTTCTTAAAAGTTTAAGTCTTTATTCTTTAAAAGCTTTAATAATTACTATAAGTTCTTTATTATAGATCTTATACTTAAGTTTTAATCCTTTAAGTTTCTTAGAAAAGAAAGTATAGGAGTATAGATATTTTTTTAAGTTTTATTATAATAATTATATTTTAATTATATAGTTAGATATATTAAGTATTATTTTAAACTATTTTATAAGGTTTAGAATAATAAAGATTAGTTTATTAGTAATAAGGTTTTTAACTTTCTAAAAAGCTATTTATTATAGTTCTTCTTATTAGAATAGTTTATTCTTATAACTAAAGTTTATTAGAACTATATTAATTTTTCTATAGTTCTTAATAAATTTTTAATAGAAATTAATAAAACTTAAGAATCTTTAGATTTCTTTAAAGTTTATTAAAGTAAACTATTCTTAGATAGCTTTAAGTTTATTTTTAAATATACTTTCTTTTTTAGAATAATAATAAATCTAAGGTATTCTACTTATTATATATAGAATTTATTCTTCTTAGGTTTAATTAAAAGTTTTACTTCTTAGAAAGTTTATAAAATATTATATATATTTATTTTATATTACTTAAGTATAGAGGAGAAAATAAAGATATTATCTAAGTAAATAACTATATAGATATTAATATATTTATATAAGATTAAATTAATTATATTTTAGAATATTATAAAAGTATTAATAAAACTAAAAAGTATAATAAAATACTAAAAATATCCTTTTTATATTTAAAGAGTAATTTATTATTCTTCTCTTTACTTTATTTTAATTAAGTTATAAGTATTTTTAAAGTTAAAAACTATAAACTAGTTAGCTTTATAGAGGAGTTATTTTATTTTATTAATAAGTAGTAATAAATAGTGATTTTTAATTATTATTTTATTAAGTATATAGTAGTTAATATATAGTTATTATTTTCTATTTTTCTTTAGTATAAATAAAATTAAGTTTCTTATTAGTAATATTAAAAGTTTAATATAACTTTTCTTAAAGCTTTTATTAAAGTATTTATCTAAAGTTTCTATTTTTATTTAGTTAAGTCTATAGATTTTATTAAAACGTAGTTCTTTTCTTTTTTTAAAAGGGATTTTATAATTAAAACTAATATATTTAAGTAGTTTAATTTCTAGTTTAATTATAAAAAGTTTCTTATAAACTTTATATTCTTCTAAGATAGATAGAAGTAGATTATTTTTTTATTTTAGATTTATTATTTTTAGTAATTATAATATAGTTTTTTTTACTTTAAAGTAATAAAAATATTATTTTATTATTCCTAATAGTATTAACTTATTTAAAGCTTAACTTTAATAAAACTACTTAAGGATTAAATTATTATAGTCCTAATAGCGGCCCCACGCTGCGCAGCTGGCGCTATTACTGTTCCGCTAGTCTATTCAGCTAGGGCGTGCGTTCAACTTTGTGCGGTGATGTTCAGAGGGTTTGCCTACTAGCAGGAACGTATAGGGTTTCTATACTGTTTTCCTTAATTAGTAGAGGGTATAGGTTAAAGTACCTATATAGTGTTTCTAGAATTGTACCTGCGTATAGGGTGAATTTTGCCGTAGTCTTTTTGCGGGGGGGCTGCGTCGTAACTACAAACTTAATTATAGTCCTAATAGAGTTAGCTATTATTTTAATTTATCTATAAGTTATTTATTTATAACTAAAGTAATCTTAATATTATATTATATATCTCTATATTAGTAATATTAAATTAGATTCTTTTTTTCTAATTTAAATAGTTTATTTTAAGAAATATAGTCTTATTATAGATAGTATTTCCTTTATACTTAAATTCTTCTCTTTTTACTATATATAGAAAGTATAGTTATTCTTTTCTTCTTTATTATATTTTTAGTTTATTAATAACTTAAGGGGTAATAAAATTTACTTTAGCTCTATTATTAATTAGTATAAGTCTTATTTACTTATTAATAGTAATTTTAAGTTTTATATTATTTTTATATTTTTATAATATCTAGTAAATAGATCTTTTCTTAGTTATTTATTATAATCTATTATTAATAAGTAAGTTTAGTTTTTTAATTACTCTAATTATTTAAAATAAGTAATTTACTTTCTTTTTTATTATACTTTTAAGAAGCTATTTTTATAGATCTTAACTTATAGAGGTTTAGGTCTATCCTTTATAATTCTCTAAATATATACTTTTTCTTAGTAGTAGACTTAATATTTATTTTACTAGCATTTATCCTACTTTATATTATTATTACATTAATATCTTATAGGAAACTAAAAGCTAAGTTTAAAGATTATAAAGTTATTTTTAAATAATACTATAGTTTATCTAATTATAATAGAGGTTAAGTATATCTTATAAATAGGTTTATTATTATATTTTTAGAAGTAGAATTAGAAGTTATATTTTTCTCCTATATATTTATTATACTTATTATAGAAATACTAAAGCTAGAAGAAAGTTTTATAAAGTTAGTAGTTACTTTTTAATATAACATAGTTTTCTATATGTAGCTAAAAAGTATAGTTTTAGTTTTACTAATTTACTAAAGTACTATAGAAGTAGTATTACTATTTATTTTAAAATATATTAATTTCTTAATACTTTAAGAGTTACTTAATTTTATTTTCTTAGTTATTAAAGTCCTCTTTAGAACTAAAGTTATCTATACTAAAAGTAAATTTATAAGTAATTTCTATCTAAATATATTATTAAGTAATATTATAAAGTTTATTTAAGTTATAAAGTAAACTTTTACTTTCTTTAAAAATCTAGTTATTAGTTATACTAAAGAGCTATTACTCTATTAAGAAGTTATATTAATATTCTAGTTTTTCTTCTAATTCTTCTTTAACTTATTTATTAAGTTCTTAGTTAATTTATTTAATTTTAGTAGGGTTTCTATATATATATTAGCGTCTTTTTATATATAAAAGTTTAGCTTTTAGGTATTATTTTTATAGGAGATTATAAAGTTCTTCTTAGATTTATTTTAAGTATAGGTTTTTAGCTTTTTAGAGGTATATAAGCTTTTATTTATTATTATCCTCTAGTTTTTAGTTTTATATAATAGAAAAGGTATTAATAAGTTTAAATTACTAGATCTATAGTATTATATTAAGTTATTTAGCTAGTTTTCTTATAATTTTACTATTACTAATATATATTATTACTAAGGTTCTAAGATAAATATTTAGGATAGTTATATTATAATTAGATTACTTAAGATTACTATCTTTTAAGTAATATCTTAATATTTCTTTATTTTTAAGGTGAATTTAGTAGTTATTATTATAATATTTAGTCTAAGATTATAATATATATAGTACCTTTATAATTATATTAACTTATTAAGGTTACTTAGCTATTAGTTTCTAAAGAAGTTTCTTAGGTTATTTATAATTCTTAGTAATATATATTTATTTATTATAGTTATAGTACTTAAGGTTCTAAGTTTTCTTATTATTAAGCTTAGTTATTATACTAAGATCTATAAGTTTATTATATTATCTATAAGTAGTGCTTTATTATATATTACTTTAGTTATTATAAGGTTTATTATTACTCTACTATCAGTTAAATTTCTACTAAGGTTATTACTAATACTTACGTCTAAAGTTTAGTTTTTATAATTTTTCGCTTTTTTCTTTATAATATTTAAAAAGTTAATTATTAATCTTAATAGTAAGGTTAGTATACTAAAAGTAGTCTTTAAAGTAATTAATCTTAATAATTTTATTTTTAACTTTATTTTTAAATCTTTAATAGAATATAAAGATCTTAGTTTCTTTAGTAAAGTTAAATTAGATATTAAGTTATTAGAATATAGTAATATATTCTTTAGTAAACTTAGTTTACTATAGTTATACTAGTTCTCTTTTTACTTATTATTTCTTATTAAAGTCCTAGAAGAGAAAACGTAAAATATCCTTAAATCCTTAAAAGTTATTATAGATATTATAGGTTTTAGTAAAGTACTTATTTAGTATTTTATACTTAAGGAATTCTTCTTAGATAAGTTTAAACTACTTAAAGGCTTTTTTATAAAAGTAAGTAGCTATATAAACTACTTTTTTAGTTTAGTTAGTATAGTCTCTATAATAGAAGTTTTAATAGTTCTTAACTTAGATTAGGAATAACTTAAGTTATCTAGAGGTATTATTATAAGTAATAGGAGTATTAAGTTTAAACTTTTATTATCTTCTAATAAAGATAGTAATAATATTAGTAATAGCTTAAAAAGTATTAAGTTCTTCTTAGAGTTTATAAACCTTCTTAAAGTTAATATCTTTTTTAATATTTTTCTTAAGTTTCTTATATATTTATTTAACGTTTTAGAGTTATTTATTAAAGCTATTTATAGTTTATTTACTTTTATTAGTAAAGGTTTATATCTCTTTAAATTTAATATCCTATTTTTAGATAATATATTAAAGTTTTTTATAACCCTCTTTAGTAAAGAAGCTTTCTCTATTAAAGTTATACTTAAAGTTTAATATATTATAATCCTTAACGTTAGTAAGTTCTTATACTAAACTTTAAAACTAGTTATATAAAGAAAATAAAGATCTTAAAGTAAGGGATTTAGCTAAAGTATAAGGAAATATACTTATTATTTTACTATTAGTAGGTATTAATAGTTAACTTACTAAATAGGAATAATTAAAGTATTATAGTTAGCTATCTAATAGTAAGATCTACTAATAGAAGCTAGGGACTAATATATTATAATAGTATATTAAGGTTATAGTTATAGGTTATAAGTTATAGTAGATTAAGTCTTTAGAAACTAAAGTAATTAGTCTTAAACTTAATAAGTATTTTATAGTAAAAGTAAGCTAAAAGTATCTATAAAGATAAATACTAAGAAGTTAATTACTAAAGAGCTATAGAAATTTAACTATAAACTAAACTTAAAGTTATACTATATATAAATCTAAAGTAATTTCTTTATTTTAAAGATTAATATTGTGAGGGTTATAGCCTAAGTAGCTTAGCTAGGGAAGGATAAAAGTAGCAGTAATATAGGGGTTAATTAGCGTTAACTAGGCAAGTTAGCCCTTCTAGCTACTTACGCGCGCAACGCCCCTTTTTAGAGCCTAGCTTACTAATCTAGCTAAACCTTAGCAGAGGCCTAGCGATAGCTTAGCGCTAGCGCTAGGCTTAAAATCCTAATTTTCTTATAATTACCCCCCCTCTAGAGGGCTTAGTCTCTAAGTCTATTAATCTATAGTAAAAAAATAATAAAAACTCCTACTTACGTAGGGATTTAAACCCTCTATAGTACCTATAATTAGTCTTTTTCGCTTCTAAGGTTTTAGGTTTCTTACTTATATATACTTAGCTTCGCTAGAAGCCCCCCTAGGTACTTAGTAGTTCTAAGTACTAAAAATAGTCTATTACTTCCTATATAACTTTAGGTCTTTTACTTATACGCTAATAGGCTAGGCTAGTTTCTATATAGCTTTAGGTCTTCTACTTATACGTTATTAGCTTCTACTTAGCTTTAGGTCTTTTATTTATATACTAGCTTTATTTACTATCCCCTAAGTACTTAGCAATTAGTTATTTTCTAATAAGTAGTTATATAGCTCTAAGGTGCTATCCTTCCTATCTTATACGCCTCCTATAGTAAGTATACTCTAAATCTTACTTATTAGCAATATTATTAATATTAAATATACTTATATAGCGTTAATATTAGCGTAAGGACTACCTAAGCCTACTAAAGGCTTAGTAACCTATTAGTAGTTATAGCATTAATTAGTAGGGTAGCCCTTTTTATAGTACTCTTAGTACTATAGATTAGCTTAGTAGTTAGCTTTATAGTAGCCTAACTTACTATACTTTAAGTAGCTTAAGGTATTAGAGCTACTATAATTAAAATAAAGCCTCTTTAAGGCTAGCTTAGCTATAGCCTCTTACGCTAATAGCGCTAAAGGCTTACTAGCTATTTTATAGTTATACCGCTCTAGGTTTATTTCCTATAGCTGCTCTATAGTAGTAGCTATAGCGTATAGCTACTATATATTAAACTTCTAATATTTAAAGCCCTATTAAAGTTAGAGTAAAAGCTAAAAGTAAAAAGTAAGGGTTTAGGCCTAAGACTCTTTAAAGTTTAAGGTTTTAAGGGCTTAGTAAGTTACTAACTACTTAGTAAAGAACTAGAGAGGCTGCTAGCTTAGCGTTTACTATAACATATTAAGGAGGTTATAGAGATAGCACTCTTAGAAGCTAAGATTAATATACTCTTAGTGAGTAAATATAGAGAAGTTAGCTTATATTAGATCAGTAAAGTTAATATAGTAGTAGTACTACTACGTTTAGAGGCTAAAGGTTACTTTTATAAGTACTTAATAGATCTTCTATAACTTAGAAGCTTTAGACTAAAAGGTATTACTATTTTCTATAGCTATTAGCTAGTTAGAAGTTTAAGCTAATATACTATCTTTAGCGAGGATCTTATAAGTATATATTAGAGGGTGTTTATATTTATAGGTCTAGGTCTTAGAGATCTTAGAGACTAGTATAAAGTGCATAGAGAGGGCTTAAATAAGTATATCGTTCTAGTTAGCTTACTAGTAAATAGTTATAATAAGTTTAGCGAGGAGGGCTATATTAAGGCTTATAGTAACTAGAGGGGTTTTAGAAGTAAAATTTTTATTATCTAGTATTATAGAAGCGTTAGTAAAGCTTTAGTAGCTTAATCTTATACTACTACTTATTCTAAAGCTAGCCGCTTATAGTAAGTAGAACTTACTTAATTATAAAGGTTATAGCCTAAGTAGCTTAGCTAAAGAAGGATAAAAGTAGTAGTAATATAAGGGTTAATTAGTGTTAACTAGGCAAGTTAGCTTTTCTAGCTACTTACGCGCGTAGCGCCCCTTTTTAGGGCCTAGCTTACTAATCTAGCTAAACCTTAGCGGAGGCCTAGCGACAGCTTAGCGCTAGCGCTAGGCCTAAAATCCTAATTTTCTCATAAATATCTCCTAAGTAGTCCTTAAGTATAGACTACTTTCTCTATATTAGTCTTAAGTTAAGACTATTTATTTTCTATTAGTTCTTTTTATTATTATATAACTTATATTATAGTTCTTTTATTCTAAGTAAGTCCTTATTATTCTTATAATCCTATAGTATAAATATCTTATTCTAGCTATTTAACGCTTAAGTAGGTTAGTTAACTATTATCTATATAGAATAGGTTATAATAAAAGCCTTATATATAGTAGTAAAGCTTTTTATACTTCTAGCTATAAGAACCTCTTATAATAACCTCTTTTGTTAAGGAGTTATCTCTATTTAGTAGCGTTTATAATACCTTACTAGAAGGTTTAGTGAAGCTATCGCTAGGCTATAAGAGCCTTAGTAACCTATTTAGCCCTAATATAATTAGCTTTACTATATATAGCGCTACTAGTCTTACGCTATATAGCTAGCGCTATTACTATTTTACTAGTCTATTTAGCTAAAGTATACGTTTAACTTTATATAAGGGTTTACTTATTAGCAGGAATATATAGGGTTTCTATACTATTTTCTTTAATTAGTAGAGGGTATAAGTTAAAGTACCTATATAGTGTTTCTAGAATTATGCCTGCGTTTAGGGTGAATTTTGCTATAGTCTTTTTGCAGGGGGGCTACGTCATAACTACAAACTCAAGGGCTCCTATATGAAATTTACTCAATTAAGGTTCACATATGAGGGATAAATTCTGCTTGCAGTATGATGAGGGCCCCGCAATCTTCTAGCTTGTTCAGTTGAGCTTGAGACCTCATGAATGTTACAAAATAGGTTACTATCATGACTTACAACGGCTCAATTGGTTAGAATCAGCCGCGTATGAACGGTGAAAAATAACCGGATGGGAATCCGAGAGATTCCAGAAAGCGTGATACTCCAATGAAAACATTGCCATTATCTTGCACACTGCATTTGGGCTTCCTTTGTTGCGTTCGACTCACCAGAGTGGACGGGCCGCCAGTGGGAGGAAGCTCACCAAAGGTCCCCTTAGCTTCAAAGGTGGACACATGGGCGAAGAGCCATGGAAACTCTCTTAAAGTCACAAAATGACACTATTCTCAACTTCTGATCCTCGGCAGCAGGTCGGAAGTCTCGGTCTGCTTCTGAATCCATGGTCTGAGCTAAGTGCGAAATATGCCTTCTACAAGCTTTGCATCATGGGGAATGAAGTCGCTTTCGGGTTGGATCATGAACGCAGTGAATGTCCCTAAGTTGGTGGCTTTTGTATGAAGAGTCACCGTTTTTCGTCGTAGGGTCTCACAAATATCATCCAGAGCACATCGGTTTTCCAATCTAGTCATTCCTTCATCATAAATAGACTCACAATCGCTACTCATTCGTTCTTTTGAAAATTCGTCTATCCTCAAATTCACAATGCACAATCAAATCATTCATTCTACAACCCTCATCGCTGCTGTTTTGCCAGCAGTTCTCGGTGCCGTTGCCGCTCCTCTTGAGCGTAAGGCCGTCGAATGGGTTACCACCACTGAGGCCATCGATCTCTCTCAGTTGGGCACTATCTCGCTCGACTCCCAAAGCCCGAACCCTGCCGATGTAGTCGTGAGAGACCTTGAAAAGCGCAGCTCTTACTCTGCTCTCGTCTGCAGAAGCCGCCGACCTCTTCCGCGCAGCGGCGCAAAGTGGCTGTACGAAGAGGCCACCTGCGACCGCACCGGAACGGACGTCAACACCTTCAAGGTAACTTGCATTGCCGAGAACTCCCACGCTGATGCCATTTACCGCCAGCCGGGAGCCTGCGGCAAGAACCAGTGGTGTGTCGAGTTCCACGGCTACAACGAGCGCGGTGCCGGCGCTTGGGACGTCACCTGCGTCGACAAGTCGCAAATCCACACCTGGGTCGCCAACACTAACTCCAACCCTGGCAAGCTCACCACCTGCAGTGCTGGATGGAACAACAACGGCAACCGCAACCTCAAGGGAACCTTCGAGGTCGACGTCATGGATGCCGGTGGCATCAACCGCATCGCTCCTTCGAACATCTTCTACCAGCTTAATGGCAAGCGAATCGGCGTTTCTCGTTCAGGCGACTCCGAGGTTGGGTCCGGCAGCGTCATCATCCCTCCTGGTGGCCCCATCCAGGCTTGCGTCACCGCTTTCCAAGGACAGATCATCAACATGCTGGGAGCTGTTACTTCTCTCGTTTCGATCTAATTGGCTTGACGAAAGCCTTGTATTGGCCTGTTAGGAGAAACCTGGACTACTCGATTCATTCAGAAGATGACGGCAGTCTATGTAGGGCGAAAGTAAGGTGTAGAAATTGGAGGTGGGGGTAGGGGGTTCAAGGTTCAGGTCTCAGCAATAATTATTCGCGCAATTCATGTTCCTTTGTCTCGTGTTGCTCGCATCGGTGATCTCAAATTCCATGTTCTTCCTTGCAGAAATCTCCCAGACAGTCTGACTGCCCTTATCATGTCTATGCGCAAAACGACTAGTATACATTAGACTAAACATGAATCTCGGGGCATTGATGATTAATCTTAGACCGGAAAAGCAGCCAACTCTGCGCGACTTTGTACTTCAAAAGCAAAAGGGGATGTGGTGGTTTTGCTAGCTTTCGTAAATTGGAAACGATTTACGGTGGTGATTCTATGCGGGCTCGAGGGGCATCAAGGAGACCACACGACCCTAACAGGTGGTGCACGCTAACAAAAAAGTCCGTTTCCGAGGGCAACTCATGTGAATGCCTCTACTGACGCTTGGTGACCTTTTCAGACGTTCTAATGCGGAGCTTCTTCCCAAAGAAGAAGAGCAACGGGATACCGGTGGACACGGCGAGAAGTACAATAGACAAGTAGACCGTGAACATCATGGGCCCTGTTCAGCAGAAGACATGATTAGCTGACACGCATTTGATGAAAGTGGGAATGGGAAGACCTACCGAGCTGTTGAAGCCAAGTCGTGACTTGGGTATTGAGAGGGAAAGAAATGAAGACACGCAGCGTCGAGACGTTGACAAGGACTGGACCGGCCCACTGAGGATAACTCTCGATGACGTAGTTCTGCACAATAGGAGCAGAGATCAAGGTCGAGGTCATGAGCAGGAAGGTACCAAGCAGCAAAACGGCGTAGTGGAGGTGGTTCTGGTCGGCATAACCGAAGACAAGGGCCCCAGTAATGGCCATGACGATGGGAAGGATGAGGTTGGGAAGTTGATGCTCAGCCTCACGGCCACCCTTTTTCTTCGAGATCCAGAGTGAGACGGCGTCCGCGACAGGGCCACCGACGATAAAGACGACCACGGTTGAAAGAATCTGAGGAATTTGGGAGAGACCGGTAAGTTCGAAAGGGATTCTTGAGAACAACTGAGTAAGCATTTCGACATTCGAGAAAGGATAATTGTCACTCACCCAGCAGCGAGAAGGGCAAAAGACGTTGCCTGCCCAGTCGCACCCATTACCATGCCAAAAGCAACCTGCAGCAGGGTGCACCACATGACAGCAGGGAACATCGTGGTCTTGATGGTGTCAACGATTTGTTTTCCAGCATCCTTCCAGTGCGTTCCGGTTTGGAAGAAACCGATATCATCCCATCGGGTGCGTTCGCCGTAGGTAGCGTAGTCCAACTGAGTGCGGCTTTCGCCAGGCGCCACGGGCCAGAGCTGATGTCCGGCCAGTTCCGCCTTGGATCTCTGCCTGAGTGTCTCGGGAACAAAAAGAATGAGCATAATCCAGGTGAGAATACCGACAGCGGAAGTGATCCAGTATATCCAGCGCCAGTCCCAATTGACAGCGATGTAGGGGCCGAGGATACCGAAGAGTACGATCATGGGTCCCTTAACGATGAGCATATTAGCAGTGCGTCTCAAAACGACATCACCATTTGCGAAGAAGAATCGTGTTCCGGTGACATACCTGACTGGCAATGATAGAAGCAACCGCCTTGTTTCTCTTGTGCAAGAACATCATGTCTTGGACAATCAGAGGCAGCAAGGCCTCAACGGCACCGGAGCCGAGACCATGAAAGACTCTTGCGGCAATATGACTGGTAAGAGACTTGCTGTATCCGGCCCAGAAACCTCCAGCCCATGAAAAAGCCGAGGTCAGGACGAGAACCGGACGTCTTCCAATGGCCGCAGTGAGGGGAACCAAGAGGTAGGTGGCAATGCCGTTGCTAAGCATGGGAATGGTGGCCAGAAGCGATACCGAAGCTAGAGATACGGGAGTCACACCCGGTGGCACAACGCCAAGAGGGTCCGGGTTGCCTTTGAGGTCGGCATGCTTGAGCGTCGAAGCAGGGTCGACGCCAGAGTATTCCAGGATGAAGACGGGCAACAATCCGGCGACGGCGATTTCAGCGGCGAGTGAGACGGAACCGACTTTGAACTGTTAGGAAACGGAAGCTCGGTATTTCCTTTTTGAGAGGCTTACAGAAGCAGAGCGAAGCAACAGCAAGCCACTTGCGCCATTCAGGGAGGTTGAGAGGATCCTTGGGGTCAGGAGTAGGAGTCTGCCATTGAAGTAAGTCCCAAAGGTTCAAGTCGCCGAAATTACTCTTTGTCACTCACCGGAACAAATCGAATATTGCCGTCTTTATCGTAGATCTCGGTACTTCCCAGCACCTCTTCCTCATGGACGGCAGCAGCAGCCTCCTGCTTCTCGGCGGTAATCGTATCGATGGAGTCGATCCTCGTCAGCCCCCGCTCGTCGTCTTGCAAAGTTCGCGATGGGTACGCAGGAGACCTAGGGGCCGGCGCCTGTGAATGGCGGAAGTCGACAACACTGTACGGAATGAACATCTGCGAGCTTCGCTTGGCGTACTTGTCGATTCTTGATTCGCGCTTGCCGGCATTGGCGTTGTTGAAGTTGGCCGGGCCAAGACGCCCATCATCGCCGTCGCCCTCCATAATCGATAAAGATTAAGAGAAAGGTGAAAGTAACAGAGACTGAAGGAAAGCACCGCAAAACTGTCGTCGTAAAGATCGGAGGGAGAGCGGATCGAGCAAACGGCTCCCTGGTTCTTGGGGTTCTCCCAGGCGTCTAGAATGACAAAGAAACAGAGAAATAGAAAGAAACAACAACAGAAGAATGCTCAAAAATGTCCGGACCGGCCGGGATGGAACTAGTTACTTTGCGGTCAGTCTGCAGTCTTGAAAAGCGTGATATTGGACAATCTCTCATGTCTATATAGACACGATTGAATGGGAATGCGTCAAGCTGGAAAGGGGGAATCAGACGATCTGGACATGGACATCGAGACCCAGGGCGGATCATCATGCAAGTTGAAATACATACTTTGTTTGTTATTTTATTTTTGATCTCGTAGTTTGCTCTCCCATGTTCATCTAGGCCGAGAGAATAGGATGCCTCATTATAATCTAGCAGATCAACAACAGACATGCAATTACTAATGGTCTGAAGATCGCCAAGACATGAAATTTACCCTAGCAAAACATCAGTCTCACCAGGATACGGTGTATCATGTGAGATGGGATGACAGCAAAGGCTGCCAACAGGTCAAAAAATACACACGCATCCGGGGAGCTTCATTGCACAGGAATTATGCCCAAGAAACCCACACATCAGAAGCATCCGGCAAATGGGCGCTGGATTGTTTGCACTTGCGGAATTTCCAGCGACATCGAACGTCATGAGGAGGCTCCAAGAGGGGCCGGATGAGCTTCCCCATGCTTCAAGGATGATGGACCACAAGCTATCCTGTTCGAGTACTTGCGTGGCCAGTGGGTAGGTGGGATGCGCGGTGAAACAGCAGACTTCAGCGCGATCCGTCCCTTATTCCTAAAAATTGTATGTGCCGTGCAATGGCATAAGGGGAATGGCAGCAGTTGCGGGCTCGATGCTTGCTTTGACAGGCCCAGTTGAGGCTGAACAATGTGTTGGGCGAGGGACCACATTTATGCATCACGACGTGCAACAGACGTGGGTTGGTGAACCTGCCACCTCGACCGTAGGATCTTCGGCTCGATCAATCGACGAACACGCAAGCAGCTCCCACCGGGATGAGAAGGGACGAAAAGTGCGCAAGCGTATCAAAAATCGTCGTCTTGCTTGTCATGCAAGGCGAGAAATCGTCGATACCCGGTGCCATGGGCCGAGAATATTTCTAGAACAGACGCAGCGTAGTACAGAACGCATGTAGATCTCTTGAAATGGTTAGAAGAGCATGGTCAACAACAGAAATCGTCCGATTGGCCGCCCCCGCAAACTTGCACCGGAATTCCCGGAAACCACTCGAGTCTTAAGAGTATGAGAGACTGGGACAGGGCTGCCTGACAAACGCAAGGGCCCACGGGAGCCAGGGATTTAGAGGTTGATGTCTGGTACCCACGAAACTGAGAGTCGCCCATGTAACGATGTTTTTGTTTCTGCGGCGGATGCTGACCCCACTTCCCGTCTCAGAGACGACGATGTTTCACTGTTCTGCTTCAGACGACCCCCCACTTCCCGTCCAACAACCAAAAACCACTACTATGGTGGACAACGCTGGTGGACAACATTGGTTGGCTGGACGAGAGGAATCGTAACTTTTGTCTTTGGATACAACATTGATGTTTCTGGTGTTCATGGAAACGGTTGGAGCTTGCGTAACGGTTCATGGCCTGGACCAAAAAGAATTGGCGGAGGTGATGTAAAAAGAGTGGTACTGGGAACTGCCGATAGTCAATTTGATACCACGGCCAAATGATGCAGATTCAGATCTCAACTCAATACATTTGAATTGTCAGTAGCGCAACACAATGGGGGGCTTTTATAAATAGTAAGCTTTCTGAACATGGTTTTGTTGCTGTATGGACTTCCATAGAGCCACATATTCCGCCACAGTAGATTCAGGGGTCACTATGCATTCACACAGCCTAGTCGCTTAAGGCAGGTATTTGCACAAACACCGCCACGTCATTCATCAATCCTCATCATGCTCTTGAGTACTCCCAGCTGTGTCTTTTATCACAAACACCACATGCAGTCTCAGTTCCCGACCTGACTTCGTTGTTCCAAGACCTGGTCCATCATCTGATGGCTCTAACAATATGGAGCGGCTTGTGGTATGGGAGCTGGAGTTACAGTTGCAGTCGATGTGACCTTGCAGATCCCGCTTACTAACTGGAAAAATCGCCGTAAACTCAAGATCATCCCGTACGACGCGTGTCATTTTCCAGGCCACCTTCCGTTTGAAGCTATCAATAGCCACGGAGTTTTGCTATCCAGGCGGATAATTCTGACTTACTGGGCGGGTAGTACATGCATAACGATAGGGATACTCGACGACGACGACGACGACGACGACAACGATGATAACGATAGGAATAGAGAGAGGGATAGGAATAACGACGATAGTAGTGAAGGTTAATTAAGACAAAATAAAATATTAAATCTAACGCAAGGTCGGTAGTTATCCGCCCGGATAGCAAGACTCTAGCTACGACACAAAAAGCACCCAAGCTCTCGCGGTCGCCGATGAAAGCTTGATTGCTGACGCATCAGCCGCAACCTCAGAACTCAGATCACGACGAGCCGATGGTTCAGATCCTTACAGTGATTGATCAAGTCAGAACATCTAATTCGATCTTGCTCTTTGAAAAGTGACAAGGGTGAGAATGACAAACAAAGTTGGAAGTCAAAGTATTTCACAAAAAAAAATGAAATCTGATTCCATCATTACCAAATCACCGCACGCTGGCCTATCTACTTGGATGTCATCTTCTCCAAGATATCCGCTCTCTTGATGCTTCCTTTCTCACACATGCTCGTGAACATGCCTCCCTTCTCGAACAATTCCAATGGTGTTCCAAGCTCCGCGACTTCACCCTTATCTAGCACACAAATGCGGTCATAGCCAATGATAGTCTCCAGTCTATGAGCAATGCACAGGAGTGTCTTGCCTCTGAAACTCTCCATGGTCTGCTGGACCTTTTGATCTGTAGCCAGATCCACCGAACTCGTGGCTTCGTCACAGACAATGATCTTGGCATCCCGAACCAAGGCGCGGGCCAGGGCCATCAGCTGTCGCTGACCTAGTGAGAAATTGAGACCCTCTTCCTCAACCACGCTCTGCAAGCCCAGAGCTCCCGGCGAGGACGTGTCAGTGACAAGATTTGCCTGTCGAAGTGCCGCCCACAACTCAATGTCAGAGTGCTCGTCAAAAGGATCCAGGTTTGACCGGATGGTGCCCTTGAACAACGTCGGATCTTGAGGGATAATAGCCAGACGAGACCGCAAGTCTTGAAGTCCAATGGTGCTGATGTTGACCCCATCAATTGTGATAGAACCACTGCTGATTTCCACAAGGCGAAACAGCATGCTCATGATACTGGACTTGCCGGCACCTGTGCGACCAACAACTCCCAGGCGCTCGCCTCCCTTGATGTGCATATGAATGTCCTTCAAAACGAGCGGCAATCCCGCCCGATACCGCATCTGCACGTGGTCAAACACGATCTCGCCTTGGCTGGGCCAGCTCTTCGGCATACCCTCCCCAATGTGCAGCGGTGCTTCCTCCTCCAAACCCGTGCCATAGTAGTGGATGCGCTCGGTGTTGTTCATGTCATTCTCAACTTCAGCCATTTGGCGTACTGCAAACTGGAACTGACCCATGATGCCTAGCATATATGACAAGACTAGACCTCCGATGCTGGGGTTGACGGTGAACCGTGACGTGACCACCAGCATACCGAGAACGAAAATGGTGACCAGGCCAATGGCGTCGAGACGCAGAGACAACCACCGCTGATTTCCAAATGTCAAGAAATATGCGCCGTCAAAGTCATCAATCTGCTTCCTCAAGGCTGCCGTAAACTGGTCACGAAGTCCATACGCGCGGATCGTCGAGGTGCCATACACTGCCTCACTGAACTTTGCAAAGACATGTGAACGCAAGATGGCTTCATGTCGCTTGATCTCACGCGCCGAGCTGCGGTAGTAGTTGGCCGAAAAGAGAAAGATAATCAAAAGCGGCACCAAGGCCGCAACGAAGTAGTAGTAATACGCGAGAATCAGGGCCATCGTTGAGAGCAGCATGCTGATGGTCAGCAAGTACATGCGCAGGGAATCGGTGAGGGTATTGTCCATGACATCGATGTCCTTGCTGAAGCGATTCGTAATGCGGCCCAGCGGTGTTGTGTCGAAGAAGGACATCGGAGCGCGGAGAACCTTGGTCATGGCGCGATTGAGCATGACCTTTGAAGCGCGTGTTCCAAAGATCGAGATGGACACGGCAAAGCAAAACATCAATATCGCTTGCGCTGCGCCCAGGCCTGCATAGACGGCGATGTAGGTGTCCTCGTCAACGTTTGAGAACTGATCTGCCGTCCACCACGATAGCCACAAACTTGTCATGATGTTGCATCCTTGAGCGAGAACAAGAAAACCGATGACCAAGGGTGCGACAAGAATGGAGCCGCTGGCCCGGATGTAGGCGCCGTAGACGCTCCAGCTGACGGCGTCCAACGCGCGTTCTTCGGCTTGCATCAGCGTTGCTGTACTCTTGTGCGTTTCGATCTTGATCAGCTTTTCCTCCTCATTGACAGGTTCCTCGACGGTAGAGGTGTTTGGGTTATGTCGTGAGTCGTGGAGCTCAGACGCTTGCTCATCAACATGAGTGAGCGCCATCAGCTTCTCGAATTCCTCGTTTCCGGACATGAGCTCTTCGTAGCTGCCCTCAGCCTTAATGTGACCCTCG
This sequence comes from Colletotrichum sp. SAR11_59, assembly GCA_025328345.1. Lineage (NCBI taxonomy): Eukaryota > Fungi > Ascomycota > Sordariomycetes > Glomerellales > Glomerellaceae > Colletotrichum > Colletotrichum sp. SAR11_59. The sequence goes on from JAKMXC010000321.1 coordinate 54,572, forward strand.
TCCAACCAGATGATCCTGTCGGAACGGTTCAGCACGTGAAGTTGGTGTGTTGCCAGGATGCGACACTTGTTTGACAGCAAGCCACAGATGGCCTTGTCCATTATCTGTTTTCCCACGTGGATATCCACCGCTGAGAGGGGGTCATCCATCAACACAATATCGGCATTGAAGTAGATGGCACGGGCAATGTTGATGCGTTGTTTCTGCCCACCGGAGACAGTGATACCGCGCTCGCCAATTTCAGTGCGATCGCCGTCGGGAAGCATCTCGAAGTCGGTACGAAGAGCGCAGGCCTCCGTCACTTTGTCATACCATTCGCGGTCGAAGTCGCGTCCGAAGATAATGTTGTCCCGAACACTGGCATTCTGAATCCAGGCGTACTGCGGGCAGAAAGCCCGCGTGGCACCCAGTGTCAAACAACCGCCCGTTTGGCGCATCTCACCAGCCAGAGCAGCCAATAGCGACGTCTTCCCTGATCCAACACTTCCAATCACAGCCACGAGCTCTGACCTGCCGATAGCCAGGTTAAGGTTGGGTATGTTGAATGGCTCCAATATGGTGATTGTGCTGGGGGTTCTGACACCGTGACCGTCCTCCCTATCGCTGAGGCCTTCGCGTGCCTGGGCCAGTGTCTGCTCCCAAGTGAATGTCGCGTCTTCAACCGTGATTGCGTTCTGACCCTCGTAATCGTATTGGACGTCGTCCGTCGACTCCTCGGCAAGTAGGAATTCCTCGATGCGCTTGACAGACGCTAGAGCATCGACGGCTTGCCCAATGACCATAGGAAGCATGTTCAAAGGCATCCGCAGGTTGTTGAACAAAGCCAGTGAACTGAAGATAGGGGCAGGGTTCAAGGAATGGCTCGTAAGCGAGTACGTGATGAAGGAAAGCATCGAGGCAAAGACGGGCATGCTCATTGAAACAGCCTGGATACCGTCGCGGATGGACATCAGAATCTGGATTGACCTGATCTCCTTCTTGCGAATCTCGTCAATGCGACCTAAGAAACTCGTTTCCCAACCGAAAAGCTTGACGAAGCGCATGGCCTGCATGACCTCCTGCGTGAGACTAACTCGAGCGTCCGTGATCTGGTTGATGGCGAAACGACGCTTGAAAAGAGCCTTGAAGGCCAGCCCCAGAGCGGGAGAACAGATGAACAATAAACCGAGACCCGGCAAGGCGCTGTAGGTCAAGTTGATGAGAAGCAGGACCATTGTGATGACGATGTTGAGTGGTGAGCCCCAGAGAAGGTGGAAAAAGCCGCTAGCCGTATCGATGCGGTAGGTGTCTGTTGACATGAGGTTGACAATGCGACCATTACTCCATCCGCTCTCTCCTTCGGACTTGGTCTCAGGTTTCTTCGGCTTGTCTTGCTTCTTCTTAGTTCCCAGTAGCTTCTTGTACCATTTCTTCTCCTCGTCGCTGCCGGGCGCAACATCGCCAGGAGGGAGTGTGACATCGGACGAACCACCGGCCTTGGCGCGTCCCGAGATCTTCATAGCCTTGTCGAAGATGACAGACATCAAGACGGCTCTTGCCTCGCCGCCTACCGTCATGCCAAAGTACAGGAAGTGGTTGATACTAAGCGTCATGACGATCTGCAAAAACGTGATGATGATGACGAGGCCGACACCGTATCCGATGTTCGGTGCTCCCGAGCCGTTCTTGGCTGCATTGTAGGCCTCATTCGCGAACGCAATCAGGTACTTCAGTAGGAAGGGCGAGATGGTCGATGCCACGGTGCTGCCAAGCTGGCACAGCGCGCCGACGACAAACTCCTTCTTGAAGGTGCTGAGAAGGGCGCGCAAGAGAGGGCGCGAGCTGCCATTTGCCGTGTGCCTCTGGAATGCGGCGCGAAACTTGACTTCGAGAACCTCGGCGCTTCGCTCGGGGTTAACCTCCCAGATGTCGTTTTGTTCCAATGGCCGCTGATAGCCAACCTGCGACTTTGTCAGAATGATTGCAAGTGCTACTTCAAACTATCTCAACCTACATGCATGAGAGGAGTAACCCAAGTGAATAACAGTCTGCTGAAGAATCCAGCTCCTGCCTCCAACGATGGCTGACGCCTGTCAGGAACTAGGGGCACATATTTCGTCTTGAGTGGGTTGAGACGCTGTGACCAGTTGCGTTGCTTTCTTCCCGATCTTGAAGCAGACTCCGAGGATGGTTCTGTTGACGATGCGTCGATGGGTTGCGCTTCGACCTGGCCGGCAGGTTGCTGCTCGGAGCTGTAGATAACGCCGGCGCTCTTCTCGCCTTTGGTGGGCTTGCCGAACAGCATGGTGAGGTTGGTCCACCGATCGGTGTGTGCCAAGAAATGGTATTAGGTATTATTGATGGACCAGCCTATTCTTCGCCTGATCAACAGCAACAACCTCGAGCAACAGAATCAGAGGAATAACAAGCAACATGGAGCGAGACGACTTGGCGAAATGAACCCAGAGATAAACCGACTGTTTCTCGGCGCCCCAGCCTGTCAAGGCGATCGCAACTGCTCCACACTTGGCGCCGGCCATTGCGACAGGGTTACATGACGATCATTCGATGCGAAGCACTAGCCCTTGAAAAGTTGCATTCCGGCGGTCGCGCTTACGCGTTGAGACCCGTCCATTTGGAGCCGGGATAACGCCGTGGGGCCGATCGATAGCGGCATCAGACCCTGGTCCGCGTCGCCGTTTCAATACGGTTTGGCAGTCTTTCACCACTGTCAGTACCACTGCTCTGGAATCGATGGAACACCCCTTGATGCGTCGTTGCGTAAATGTTGTCAGTGATGGCTCATCAAAATGAACTTGAGGCAACGCAATTCAATTTTCTCAGTCTTATGGCTACGCGGGACTTACGCGGATGACAGACTGGATACATTTTGTCGCACGACGGTGTTCCTCGAGCTCCATGTTGTTTCAAAGCGCTAATGTTACGCTGCGATGGCGATGGTTTAGAATCTCTGATAAGGCTTTCTAATCAAAGAAAGCCGCTTAGTAAAGACAATGGCAATTGTCAAGTTGTCAATAAGCACTATTTCAGGAAGCAAATTTCGGAGGGCCAACCAGTCGCGTTTGCGGACCCATGTGTCGAGCTCATCGTAACCCCACACTGCAAGTCATCCGAACCACGAAATCGATACCATCACAGACCTCCAACCCAGGCTGGACTTTGATCCTTTGCTAGATGACTGTCCGGGGATGCTGTTTTCGGAAGCGATGCAGGCTCAATTTTGCGCAAGATGAAAGGATCGCATCTATCGAAGTCGTTCCCAGAGTCGTCGTAGCTGCCCTTGCGTCTCTAAATATTAAAACGTGACTTAATATATTCTATCACGCATAGTACCTATGTGACGCGCCTTCAATGAATTTACATCTTTTTTCAAAAGAATTTTGCTTCCCGAGCGGATATCTCCGGCTCGCGGGCGGACTGATACTCATAAGCTATATTAGAAGCGACTACTTTCATTATTATACCCATTGCTATTATTACTATCGTCCTCGTCGTCCTCGTCGTAACCGTCTATGGTATCTCCGTCATTGTTGCTGCTACTGTCCCTTCATAAGTATTCGCTTAGATAGCCAGTAGTATCTACTAAAACATTTTGAAGTCTCATCGATAATCCGAACTCTGGTGCAAATTTCTTGGTCCAAGTGATGTATGTGCATGCAGCAGTATATTTATCCTACTGTACACCAAGTGTAATTGGCCTCTGATCAATGTGGCCATTGAATGATTGGGATAAGTGAGTTTCTACCCGAAGACTGAGGACAGGCTCCACAGATGCCAGTAGATTCTTGTATTCTTCTGAGACGAGATGGGACTTCAGGTCCTCTTGACTCCTGGCGCTGATATATCGCACTCCGTTCAGCCGTGATTCTCGTGAAGCAAATGATAAGAAGAAAAGAAGACAAAGAATCAGTGAGTTCTTGGAATCGACATACCGAAGCCACAGGGTAGTGAGGTTTGGTTGCGTGACCTCTTTCAGAACGCCGCAGCTTTGTAGCGAGCCTTGATTGAACTTGATCGCCCTTCGCGATGCGGCAAAATCAGTCAAACGGTCTATCACCAAAGACCTATCTCTCTCCGATGTCCAGAGGTGGACGACGGCAACAGCGCTATCTTTCGAGTCTTTGAGGTCGTCGTCTTCGCGCTTCAGCCAACCCCCGGCGAAGTCATAATGATGCAAATGGTAGTCCGGACTACCGATGCCCTGGACAGTTTTCAGGAGCTTGTCTTCATCTGCGAGACGCATCTCGTGCTTAAAGGTGTCCGTTGACGTATGTCCAAGGAAGAAACCGGCGGGATGCGTGTATCCTTCAAGGCCCCACAAGGTATCGGGCTCGCCATCCAAGTCATGTCCCCAGTAGTAACTATTGCCCAGTGGCTCGGTGGCCGACACACCGCAAAGACCGACTAGTCGCTCTTTCCACTACGGACGGTCAAAGAATCCGTCAGCAACATACGGAGAGAAACAGGTTTGTCTTAAAAGGGAGGGCTGCAGGCCAACACTTTACCTTCTCAAGCGATCCATTTGAACCAACCACACGAGCAACGACGAAGAACAAAGGGCAGCTCATGATCGTAAAATCGTTCGAAGACAGAGTGCCGATGAAGCTTGGGCTGAGTGACGACTGTACAGCAGTATAGGGCTTGATAAAATTGACGTTTTGACATACCTAGTGCTCATAGCGGCATAGTGTATTATAATGAAAGTCCAACAAGTGTTCCCTGATAGGGTAGGCGGTCTCTGGCCAAAAACTACTGCTGAAACTGCCGAAGTAGTTGCCGTACTTTCGGCGTAATTTTGTCGGAGCGATTTGGAGTAGCACTTGACATTATCTGTCCGACCGGCGGGCATGATCGATTCGGTGCCGCATTGTGTGGTTGCGGTGCGGGGAAGCCCGATGGAAAATCTTCAATTAGTCATAGTTTGAAAATGTGAGAGAACGTCGAAAGACCCCATCGGCAGCCACCGCTACATACCACCCTAGAAGACGGATGTGATAGATACTGGGAGGTCTTTGAGGCTTGTTAGCGGAAGGCTTACGGGGAAACATTGAGATAACAGCCGAACAATCAGACATGTGTATACCGGTTTTTTTGAATGTTCCAACGTTGAGCGGACGTTTCGTTTGCTTCAGGACCATTTCAGCCTATTTGGGGATCTGTGCATGTATGGGTGACCTATCTGGCTGGGACCCTTGATAAGTGTTGTATGATCAATTTGTTTAATCAAGTAATAGCACTCAACCCGTGCCTTTACACCTTTGTTCATTAAAAGCTCCCACGGAAAGATAGTTGCATATTGCTAGACCATGTCCTATTTTTCGAGGTCCTATGGTCTATTACGTAGCCGGAGCCACTCCAATGGTCAGGCCTCCATCAACGGCGAGCACTTGTCCTGTCATCCACTGAGACTCAGACTTACACAAGAACACCACGACCTCGGCGATGTCCTCGGCTGTCCCCAGCCTCGGCCACGGTGTAGCCTTGCGCATCAATTCGTGTATCTCAGTGTCTTCGAGATTGCCCCTCGCCAAACCTGTCGCAACGACTCCGGGAGCCACGCAGTTAACATTGATGAAGTCTCTAGCGTGGTCCAGCGCTGCTGCTCGTGTCATGTGGTTGACAGACGCCTTGGTCGCCGAGTAGGCGACTTCCCCTGGGAAGCCCACCACACCGGCACACGACGAGATGTTGACGATGCGCCCCCGACTCCCCCATTTCGAGTCGTAGTTCTGTTGGAGAAACTCGCGGATGGCGTGACGACTCATCTTGGCCGTGCCGAGGGTGTTGACAGCCGTCATCTTGGCCCAAAGCTCGTCGGTTTCCTCAACGAATAGATGGAACGGAGCCCAATACCCCGCACAGTTGACCAGAATGTCGAGACGGCCATATTCCTAATGTCTTTGTTAGCCAATCTCTCTCATCGAGGGTTTATTTTCCCTCTGTTATTGGTCCCTGGGACAAGTGTTTCCACTAACCTGTCTTATCCTGTTAAATAACGCTTCAATGGCTTCGCCGTCGGTGATATCAGCCTTGAAGAAGAAGGCGTTGCCGCCTGATTCCGATATGACCTGTGTTGTTGTTTTCTCCAAGTCTGTCTCGTAGCCCTTGACGTTAGGTTGCTCCTGGAGGTCGACGGAGACTATTTTGACGCCCAAGCAAGCCAGCTTAATGGCAATGGCTCGTCCGACTTTTTGCAGGGTGTCATTAGCAACGCCTCACCATCACTTGTGCGGAATACTATTTTGTAACTTACTGCCTGATGAAGACCCAGTCACTAGGGCTACTTTAGCCGCTAGTAGTCCTGACATCGTTGTATTTTAAATTGAAAATGATTTGAATATAATAAATCCGAGTTTGTTATGCAGACATGCAAAGTGCGAGGCTGTGATGAGGGAACGGGTGTGAATTGATACAGCGGTCACAATGTCCTGCTCGTCGTTCGCTCACGCCTCTTTTCCTCTCTATCTGGTAAACCGGCAGGCAAACACCCTCGCAGTCCGTAGGATCTGATCAAACCGTGAAGAGGCACGTCATTTTCAGTATTTCACCTAGCGACGCATCTTCGGACTCATTTCTCCCACTGTCCATGCCAAGTTTGGGGTAGATGGCCCGGTAATTCGCCCGGGGTGGTCACGGCACAATTAAGCGACCTCGGGACTTGCACGCCACTCCCACCTAGGTGCCAACCTAACGATCACCAAGTTCGCCTTATAGGTTTGATGCGCGGATTGATTGTCGCGGGTGCAGTGCAACAGACGCTGCTTCACCCATCAAATCGGCGTACAAGCATCACGTGCGTTGCATATAATGTTTGCCAGAAGGGCTTACTGTGTCACGGGGGCTGCATCAGTAAGTTCTATTGCGCCGTTCGTGTTCCGCCGTCTGCGTTTCGGCTGCAGATTCCGTCGTCAAGAGTGAGTGCTGACTTGGATGAGCCATTAGGGCATTGGTAGAGCAACCGCGATACTTCTCGCCGAAAGAGGCGCTGCCGCTCTAGCAATCAGTGATATGGATGAGACAGGGCTGGCTAGGACAGCCGCGGAATGTTAGTTGCGGGCCAGCTCCGACGCGCTGCTTCCGCATTCGTACATTTCTGCAGTGGCTAACTAAGACGACGGGTGGCACAGGCGAGAAGCTCGGCACGAAAACCATGGCCGCGAGGGTCAATGTACGGAACGACGATGAGGTCAGGTCCTCTATAAAGAAAGCCTACAACATGTTTGGCAGGCTCGATGGAGCAGCAAACGTTGCTGGCGTGGCTGGCGGAACCGGCGATACCGTCATTGAGACAATTGTATGAATTCTCTGATTCCATGTATCTTTTTGATTGACTTGTAGTCTGAGGACTTTGGCAATACGTATTGACGATAGAGCGGTATTCATAGTCACAAGAGGACTGGGACCACACCATCCGAGTCAATCTCAACGGGGTCCTCAATTGTATGCGGGCTCAGTTACCGGTCTTGTCCAAACCTGGCGGGTCCATAGTCAACGTTTCGAGCACGTCGGGACGTCGAGGTCTACCACATAGCGCAGCATACGCCAGCAGCAAGTTCGGAGTTATCGGATTGACGGAGTCGGCCGCCGGAGAGTATGCCAAGGCCGGCATCCGAATCAATAGCATACTGCCGTAAGTACGGCACACCTGTGCCCAGGTTCCTCACAGCTGTGAAAGGACTTGACTAAGCTTTGAAAACTTCAGAGGGCCGATCGACACCAAGATCTTTCGCGACGGCGAAGCCAAGGGACTTTTCGACGCGGATGCTCTCTCTAAGGACACGCTGATGCGCCGCATGGGTCGCGCTGACGAGGTGGCAAAGGTCATTTGCTTTCTTTTCAGTGATGAGGCTTCTTTTGTGACTGGAGGTGAGACTGATGCCAAAGTTTCGTAAGATGCCAATTGCTGACATGCTTCAACCTTGTTCGCAGCACACTGGAATGTTGATGGAGGTTACCTTGCCTGTTGAAAACGAAAAGTGGTTGCATACGTAACCTTACGACGCGAGGTTTTGCTGAAGAATTGGTATTTCGTCTCCACTTGAACTAGCCGTTTTGCCTCAACTCACCATACGTTTTCTGTTGAACATACATGACGCTACTTGCTTTAGTCTCTGTCGGAGCCTCGTGCTACAATCTAAATGATTGTATGGTCTCAGGAGACTATATAACTATCAACCTATGTAGTGATAACCATCCTCGTTCTGCAAATTTCAGATCCTCTAATTCAACTTGGTTGCCTTCAAGGGATCCAGTGAGCTGGTAAAGTCAGCTTGTTTGGTGGCCATGTCTGTTGGGAAGCTGAGATGCTCGTGAATCCACTTCCACTGCCCTTCGCTGTTCTTCCTCGCGATGCCCGTCCGCCTGAAGGCTGTGTCGAATGGGACGCCGCCGGCAGTGCCCCAGGTGTGCTGAATCATCGTAGAATACGCGTATTCTTCAGACAGAGCCGTGATTTCGATGTCCTTGTATTCCATCTGACCATCGTTCCAGTAGGAGAAGACGGAGTCGTAGTGCTCCTTGAAGCTCCCGCGAACCGTGTTTCCAAACATGTCGTAGCTCACCATGTCGTCAAAGTCGTAGAAGCGCCGCGCGCCAGGCATTCCGTGATGGTAGTCCTCGCGGGACTCATGATTCCAGTAGTGCAGCCAACCACGGTACAGCTGATCCATGACCTCCTGCTCCTCCTTCGCCAGATGTGGTTTGTGGTACTGGATTGTGGAATTGAGTCAATATTTGGAAACATTCTGCCAAAAAGGTGGATTTACCTTGCTGGCAGGCATCTGGAGAAAGATGAACTGCTGCTTAGCGTCGGCATATTGGCCCTTTGTAATTATTCAACCTTGATGTTCTGAGATTGGCATTAATTGGGGCGCAGCAGCTTACATCATCCTTGACGAAGCCGTTGCTGTCCATGTTTGATGCGATAGTGATGTTGAATGTACAGATGGACGAGAAGGTGAAGCCCGAGGTTTAAAGTCGCTCGCGCTCTCAAAGCCGCGAACCTCTATGATTTCGGGGGTCTTTATGGCTCGGCATTACACCGCAGCGGATGAGTCGTCTTTTTCGCGTCCCAAAAGTGCTAAATTAGTCCGTCCGCGCGGGGTGGGTTGGTACTCCGGCCACGTGTGGCGCCCCCGCGCAAAAGGGTAGCTTATCTGGCAGTAAGTTTGAGATAATGCATCCATTATACTTGTAGGGGTTGCAAAAGTTTGTTCTTGACATTTTGTTGAAAGTCTTGGATGCTAAGCATCGCTCTCGAGTCTTACGAGTGTGGGAGCGGACAAGGACAACAATAGGTGCAATGAGAATAAAGTGGATGACGACGATGAGGACGACGACGATAGCGTCAATGATAGGAGCGACTGCGATAATCAATACTAGTAAAATAGAACAGACCATAGAACATAAGTCTCGGATAGCATAGTCTAATTGTCCTAGAAGACAGACACAACCTTTCACTTAGTTATTGTGAAGTCAAAATGCCGCAGAAAGCTGAAGCTTTGATTGCAGTCGAGGTGAATTCAAAGTAGTTTAGCAGCCACGATGTACCAGCAGTCTGCGCAGACCTAAGCTTGGAGAAGAGCAAGGCAAACCACAATGCTAACCAGAGTGTTCTGAAATGAAACTTCTGTACGATAGCATTGGGCACTGTGAGCTGTTAAAATATGTGTTCCTAGTTGGAACTTTCATGAATATTCATAGTCTTCTTGATTGACCCCATCGGAGTTGTTTGTCACCCTTTCGGCCGAATCATATCAATTACGCCTCCCTCACCGCTTCGGTCTGGCATCTTGTTCTTACTTACCTCCATGTATGTCCTTGTCCTCTATCATGGTCAACTTTCACCCGGAAAATATTTAACTGGCTTCTTTTTTTATCCATCAAGCTTGAGTACCAATCCCTTCCTTCGGAATTGTCACCTCAACATAAAAGACGCTAGTCATTGCACTCAATATTTGGTTGTCTTCCAACACTTATCGTCACCAGACCGCCCCTCCCTCAACAACTCGTCGAGGATCTCTTTATTCTACAGCCAGAATCTCCCATCGGCGGCTCGTTGACATGGAACACACCAAAGCGCCTGCCGCTCTCGCAAAATATGCTAAGGGTCAGCAGATGGTGCTTCGACCATTCCATACTACCGGCATGTACCACGGACCGCAAGGAACCAATTCAAGAGGCCGCACATTTGACGATTACGTTGCTGAGCACCCTATGAATTTGGATCTCAACACATTCAATGGTTTCGATGACAAGAAAATGGCCGTGCTTGAAGTTGTCGACACACTTTCTGGCGGAATGGCCTATGGTAGACAAATCATCCTCTGCAAGGCTATCGCGACGCCGGTTTCCAATGAGGGGCGTTCGCGCATGCCAATCTCCGCTGAAAAGCACCAGTACGTCGTGGCTGTGGCCGGAAACGCAGCCTTGGATGATGATCCATTCAGGGCCGACAACCATCTGTGCCGCAAGGTTGCCAGGCTCCATAAACTTCACAAGCGCACCAAAACCGGTCTGGGGACCATCCATCCGGACTACTACGGCACGAGGATCTTGGAGACCAATGACAACGCGGAAGAATTACCGGGGGGCAGGAGATATGTCGGCATAATTCTCATGGAACATCTGGAGGGCCGCACCATCGAGGAGCTATGCACCCGCGAGCCAGCACCCAAAGAAGAAGTTGGTGATCTTATCGCTCCTTCTATCCCGACCACAATTCTTGTAGCTGACGGGACCGAGCACATACTCGACGTTACACGTACGGAAGTCCGCAATCATATCGTAAAGCAAATTATGCACGGTACTGTCATTATGTCACATATGGGTATATACTGTGACGTAGATGCTGCGGACGTTTTGGTTGTTTCCCGCCGCGGAGGGGAGATACTGGATCAACCTCAAGCTGTGATGCTTGAGCTTATGGTCGGCAAGGGCTGGTTTGCGCGTTGGGAGGATGAAAGGTTGTTCGACAACTCGAATGATCCATACCAGCGGCTCACTCGGCCCCTTCATCCATTTGACAGATTCACCCACAACGACTTCGAGGACTTTGACGGCTGGTACGATACAAATTGGCGAGCGGAGAATAGAGTCAGACTCGATGCGTGGATGTTGAAACAGTTTGGGCTTTTGAACGAGCCCATTCACCTTCGCTACTCTTCCTGGGACGAAATCGCACCCCGCACGAAATTCAGCCTCTGGCGTTTATTCAGGGCTTTGAATCTCATCGCGAATCAACAAGCCCGAGACTTTGTTATCCATTCCCTCCCTCCTATCCCGCAAATGAACACCCATCATACGTTGGTTTCGAGACCGCGGTCCAGGATCAACTTGGCTATAAGTCAGACACAACCTGTCATCGGCAATTCACAGGCCATGGCACCTACGCGCACAGTCACAATTCAACCTCCAGATGACGCAACGTATTTGAGATCCTTCGTTCAGACGAGCTTCGAAGAGAAAGCCAAGCAGGCTGTTGACCAAATGCTTCTAGACCACCCGAGACTGGCCGGCGCGACCTCGGAGTATGCCGACAGCTCTTCTGATGAATCTGAATCGGATCATGAATGGCATTCTGAGCCAAGCGAGATTAGTGAGATGGAAGAAGATGACTAGAAAGGGAATGAAGATGAGGAAAAGCAAGACAGTGGACATTTGTAGAAGGAGAGTAGAGGCGAAAAGAGGGCAGCGACGAGAATGGTATCTGGTCATCTGGGCCTGGCACGGGCAGATCTAAGAGCATTGGCGGCATGCATATCAACGTGGACACAGGTAGAGCAGGAGGCAGATGAGGGAAGAGAACGGGACCTATGGGAACTGGCACAGGCAATGTCACGGACACAACTGAGAGAATGGGTACAGGCACGGGAAGACGCAAAGACACATGAAGAGGCAGAAGCAGAGGCAAGACATGCCTGATCGTATGAAGAGATATCGTTTCATCTTGTAAGAAGATTCAAACCAGACGAACAGCAGAACCGGGAAGTCGAGAATGCTGGCGGGAAGCTATTCTGATGATCCACACGAGCGGAGCCAGTGTATGTGGGCGGATCTTCGGACTATGCCAGAGTTTCAGAACGGGAGTTGGTTTGTCCCAAGTCTTTTCAGTTTTCTCAGATCGCGTTTAATATTACCGTTGCGTTTTCACACGGCTTCCTACATTTTCTGAACAATGCATAAGTTGAAGTCAAACACTCCTGGCTTAGCGGGACAAGACATGTACACATGCGCTTTTTTGGCATCATCCCCCCTCCCCCAAAGGATAGGTTCTTTCGTTCAGATTTGAGCGCCAAATGTTTGATGTGATACACTTTACGAGGTTATGAGAAGGCTTGAGCTGAAACTGTGCCTCGTGCAGCGTAACTTTCAACGCCTACAAATCGTGAAGGGTTACATTAGTCCCCGGAGCGAACATAATTGTCGAAGGTCAGTCAAGGTCAGCGTCAATAGTGAAGATATTGGGCTCCATAGAGCAGGAAATAAGTGATGGGTATGAGCTAGCTTGATGCATTGCATGGACCATGTATTGTAGCTCGTAGTATTTGCTACTGAAGTCTGAGCCATGTGCCCGTCGATAGACCACAATCACAAGCACCCTCCTGAACCTTTGAACACACATGCGTGAGAGGGCCCATCGGTCGGCCTGCGATT